>JASAND010010760.1:0-41796 GCA_030248195.1 Trissonchulus latispiculum | reverse complement strand
GGCCTTACTTAAATAGTAGAACGCAAGCACACAATCCCTCAGTTTATTTCAAATATAAAAAACCTATTGCAAATGAAATATTTAATTATAAGGATACTATAAACTCCCTCGATTGTGATGCATGGTTGAAATCTTATTTCGAAAATGGTTTTTCATGCGATTGCCATCGATCTCAATTTAAGGATAATGTTCACAACCATATAATTACTGGTAATTATAAAGTATTAGAAAATGATACATTAGAATCCTTGTTCAGTAAGGGTCCTAAGTATAGAATTCCACAAAAATCTTGCAAACTACAAACTATTAAGGATACTTATGAAGGAATCAATAAATATATTGAAAAAATAATCAGGAAATATCATTGGGATAATCGAAAGCTGCATATATGGGGTAATAAGGTAAAAACAGAAATTTCGTCTTTCATAAAGAATGTTACTATTGATAATAGCCCATATCAAACATACGACTTACATAACTTATTAAGCAGTTATAAGGAAAAATTTGTGTTTACTCCTGTAGATAAGGCATCACAAAATATAGCTATCATTTGTAAAGAATTTTACATTTATTCTGTGTTTAAGGAACTAGGAATACTAAATACTACAAACAACAACACTTATCGTGAAATTCAACCAGATAATGAAAATAGTATAATAAATAAAATAAATGCATTTTGTAAATCTCTTAATATCAGCTGTAATGACAACAACAAACTACCATTTATCTATATAATTCCAAAATTTCATAAAACTCCTATAAAATTCAGAACTATAATAGCTAGTCGTAACACTTCTTGTAGTCCTCTTTCAATTACTCTAGATAAAATACTCAAGCTTATTTCCATAAGTAGAAAAAGGCGAAGTAAAATATTAGAGTGTACTACAAACTGTAATCCTTTTTGGATCATCGATAGCAATAAGCCTATACTAAAAACACTAAAACAGTTAAATGGAAATAAAATGGCCAAAACAATTAATACTTACGACTTTACTACCTTGTATACTACATTGCAGCATAACACTATCATTTCTGCTTTAAGCCATATAATAAACAACGAAGTGACTAACCGTATTCATATACGATATGGCAAAGCGTATTGGGGAAACGGTGCACCTAAATATACTACATACACTAAAACCGATATTATAAATATGTTAAAGTTTTTAATAGAAAACACTTACTTTAAAATGGGCAACAAATTGTTTCTTCAACAAATTGGTATACCAATGGGAACAAACATGACTATAGCTAATCTAACCTTAAACTATTTTGAGCATAAATTTATAACCGATAAAGATAATTCACACCTGGCTAAGTTTCTTATCTACGTATACTAGATACATTGACGATATCACAGTAGCTAAAAAAACACAGCAGCAGTTTGTGTAGTTAAGTATGCAATCTATGGAAACATGTTGAGCAATGTTTTTATTGACTGTATCATTATAAATAATTATTTGTTTCAATTATCTTATAATTTTAAATCTCTTAAATGAAAACACATATAAACAAAAAAAAGGATAAATGCTGCATCTTTTGACATCGTATACTGATTTCAGTCCTAATTTGTTGTTGAAGTTACCTTTTTTTTTTTTGAGGCTAATGTCTCTTTTCTAATGATCGTGGAGGGAAAATTAATGGTCTCGTTTGGGCGGTTCTCAAAGTTATTAAAATGTTGTGTTTAGAAATTCAGTACCTTGAAGATTTATGTTATGTATTAGAAATCATGTTGTTTCTACTCTTCCAAAAGTATCGCTTTGTCCATCTCCACGATGACATTACGAAAGAATTGGAGAACGCATGCTGAGTTAGCTACCACGAACTTAGGCCCTGAACTCCAAGCCTCATTGGCATATCTTCTGGTATAACTAAGTCTTGTGATTAGCATTTTCTGCGACCACGACCCAAGTTTTTAGAGAACATATTGGCGCTATATGCTACTATAAAAGCTTCACATTAAAGCAACTCCGCAGGCAATAGTGTGACTGTAGTTACAGTACAATAGCCTAATGATCAACTCCATCACAAGCTTCAATACTGACGGGTCATTCCACTGAACTCGACTGACAACACCGCTTTAATCTAGCTTCAGCATTGCGTCCTTGGCCCCCACTTTCACGGCCATCGCCGCTGGAAGCTGTATACAGTAGCCTGCCTGCTTCTACCTATTGAGGCTGTTGCTCAACGTCAGCAGCTGTCGCTTCATGCCACGCGGATTAACCGGCCACGCTCGTATTGTTCAGTCACAGCAATAGTGCAACTTCCAGTCAAATGCTCTACACATATACCCCACGTTAGTCTCCACCTACGGTTTCCACAGTGCTTACATCAGTGCCTGGCGCTTTACGCTTACATGTACGCTTACGCATCAAAGTGTTACATCTTGAGAACAATGGGACTTGATGCGTGCCAAAGAGTTTAGCATGTCTTCGCAATTTGGCCGTCGCACGGATCTTTCAGATGTACGCGGCAGATTTTGTCGAGTTCTTCGTCTTTTCAATACGAGCTTCAGTAAGTCATCCATGGTGTCAATGCCTCCTGAATTGTCCTTCTTATCACGAAATTTTTGAATGGGTCTCTTCCACATGTGTTTAATAATCAGTCTCATCCACATGTCGCATCCCAGTGGCTGCATAACAGTTTCGACTAGACACCTCTAATCATACTCTTTCCTTTTGAGCTCCCGAGAACTATGCGGGGCTTCAATCTGCAGCCTTTTCATTTGAAAATTCTTTGACTTAGATTAAATCTTAGCACTCCTTACAAGTAACGCCAACAATTCTATGCGATGCTTGCTTTCCAGTTGACCAGCGCTTACTTTCCAGTTAGTCGCGCTTACTTTCAATTGGTAATAATGCAATACAAATATTTGCTTCCTGCTGATGTAATCAATATAGATATATATAGGATACACAGACAGAAAACGTACACACATGTATGTGTGTAAGTTTAGTGTTTTCTGAAAAAACGTTTTCTGTCTGTGTATCCTTACTATATATCTATATTAATTACATCAGCAGGAAGCAAATATTTCATTAAATACTTACCAATTGAAAGTAAGCGCTGACCAACTGGAAAGTAAGCGCTGGTCAACTGGAAAGCAAGCATCGCATAGTAGAATGAAAGCATTTTGTGTGTGCTGACGTAAGTCAAAGAATTAATAAAAAGGCTGCAGATTCATGCTCCATAGTATCATAATGTATCAGTGTACAGTTTGTATGAAGACCTATTCTCATCGCCAAAGCCTGCATCGTCATAGGCTTGAGGCTCATAAACTAAATCGTGAAGACAATGAAGATTATACTACAGATAGCGAGAGCAGTGATAATATATCTGATCAAGGGTCTGATGGGTCAAGTGAAATGGAAGTGGAAACTGAAGCGTTAGGGTCATTTTGGGATGATTTAAGAGAAGAAGCCCTGACTAAACATAGTTCCAAATTCCGAAGGCTTCAAAGAGAATACAAAGAAGATGGCTATGATTCTAGAGGTGCTAGTCAGGAAGCTTTCGCAGATTTGAGACCTCGCATTAGGCAAACACTTAATGAACTGTTATTAAACAAATTTTCACAGCTCATTTCCTTTGGAAAGGACCCAATTATAAAGGAGATACGTGATAAGAAGGATTTAATTCAGGAAGACAAAGGTATTGACACCACGGATGCTTACAAACTCGCTATTCAAAAGAATAAAGCTATCGACATTTATATACTTGATAATCTCAGCGACATTAAAGACGACGAAGAAGAAGCAGAGTGAAGATATGCTAAATAACAATAACACTATCAGCTCCATTGTTATAAATGTACTTGTGCGTAAGCATTATGTAAGCCTAAATGTAAGCACTGTGTAAGCATTAAAGTAAGCACTATGTAAGCCTTACGTAGGTGGAATTTATGTGCTTACATTGTGTAAACATTTGACTTGAAGTTGCACTATTCAAGCTGTGACTAATACAGTGAAAACCAGTTATCCGAGCGTCAGCTAAAGAGAAGCACATACTGACATAAAGTGACAGCTAGAGTTATGCGTTAGGCTAAGCTGGAAGCTTATATATAGCTGCTTTGGCTATATTATAACTAAGGGGCGATGGCCGAGTGGGCTAAGGCGCTGCTTTTTAAACTAGATTAAACCAAGTGGTTGTTCGATTCTCAGTTGAGTTTGAAACTTATAGTGGAATGATTAGTCATATTAGGCTTATTGTGGTATCATTAGGCTATTTCATAATATGAATCTTTTTATTGCGGGGTTAGCTAATAAATGTGAAGCTTTTAGTAATATATAGCATAAACAATGTCTTCTCTAAAAAACTGGATCAAATGGTCGCAAAGTGTAAACACAAGACTTAGTTATACAAAAAATATTTCAATAATATCTAGAAAGCCATGACTTGGAAACAAAAATTTAGGGCCAAAGTTCGTGGCTCTAACAAATTACGTTCTCAATTCTAGAAATGTCTTAATGGTCTGGAAGTGGATTAAAAGCGATGCACGACCGCATTCTCTTTGGAGAGAACTTGCGTCATTCCCAACATGATTTCTAATAACATGCATAACATAAATCTTCAAGATTATACTGAATTTCTAAAGCAACATTTCTAATAGCATGTTCACCCAAACAGAGACCATTAATTTTCCCTCCACGATCATTAGAAAAGACATTAGCCTTTTAGCTTCAATATCTTTCAAAATCTTCAAGTAATTTAACAAATTAGGACTGAAATCAAGTATACGATGTCAAAAGATACAGCATTTATCCTTATCCTTTTGTTTATGATTTTTTGCAAGTTACTTGTTCATTTAAGAGATTTAAAATTATAAGGCTTTTGAAGAATTGAAACAAATAACCTATATTGACATAATGATACAGTCAATAAAAACATTGCTTCAACATGTTTCTATAGATTGCATATGTTTAACACATGTCCTACTGGTGATTTTTGTAGACTATAAGCCTATCTTTAACATATGAAATTGCTGCTGTGCCAGAACCCCCATTTTTTAGCTACTGTGATATCGTCAATGTATCTATATACGTAGATAAGAAACTCAGCCAGGTGTGAATTATCTTTGTCGGTTATAAATTTATGCTCAAAATAGTTTAAGGTTAGATTAGCTATAGTTGGGGCAGCATTTGTTCCCATTGGTATACCAATTTGTTGAAGAAACAATTTGTTGCCCATTTTAAAGTAAGTGTTTTCTATTAAAAACTGTAACATATTTATAATATCGGTTTTAGTGTATGTAGTATATTTAGGCGCACCGTTTCCCCAATACGCTTTGCCATATCGTATATGAATACGGTTAGTCACTTCGTTGTTTATTATATGGCTTAAAGCAGAAATGATAGTGTTATGCTGCAATGTAGTATACAAGGTAGTAAAGTCGTAAGTATTAATTGTTTTGGCCGTTTTATTTCCATTTAACTGTTTTAGTGTTTTTAGTATAGGCTTATTGCTATCGATGATCCAAAAAGGATTACAGTTTGTAGTACACTCTAATATTTTACTTCGCCTTTTTCTACTTATGGAAATAAGCTTGAGTATTTTATCTAGAGTAATGGAAAGAGGACTACAAGAAGTGTTACGACTAGCTATTATAGTTCTGAATTTTATAGGAGTTTTATGAAATTTTGGAATTATATAGATAAATGGTAGTTTGTTGTTGTCATTACAGCTGATATTAAGAGATTTACAAAATGCATTTATTTTATTTATTATACTATTTTCATTATCTGGTTGAATTTCACGATAAGTGTTGTTGTTTGTAGTATTTAGTATTCCTAGTTCCTTAAACACAGAATAAATGTAAAATTCTTTACAAATGATAGCTATATTTTGTGATGCCTTATCTACAGGAGTAAACACAAATTTTTCCTTATAACTGCTTAATAAGTTATGTAAGTCGTATGTTTGATATGGGCTATTATCAATAGTAACATTCTTTATGAAAGACGAAATTTCTGTTTTTACCTTATTACCCCATATATGCAGCTTTCGATTATCCCAATGATATTTCCTGATTATTTTTTCAATATATTTATTGATTCCTTCATAAGTATCCTTAATAGTTTGTAGTTTGCAAGATTTTTGTGGAATTCTATACTTAGGACCCTTACTGAACAAGGATTCTAATGTATCATTTTCTAATACTTTATAATTACCAGTAATTATATGGTTGTGAACATTATCCTTAAATTGAGATCGATGGCAATCGCATGAAAAACCATTTTCGAAATAAGATTTCAACCATGCATCACAATCGAGGGAGTTTATAGTATCCTTATAATTAAATATTTCATTTGCAATAGGTTTTTTATATTTGAAATAAACTGAGGGATTGTGTGCTTGCGTTCTACTATTTAAGTAAGGCCGGATTGCCGGATTGAACCAATAGTTTTACCGCCACATCCCCATGTTTCTGTCCGATACTTGTCATAGTCCAACTAAATTTAGGGTATATATATATGTAGCTAGCCTAAAACTGCCCTGGCAAACAACTACTATATCTCGCAGATTACCTATTCAACATTTTTTACTCTAATGTTGACCGTTCTATATATATATGTGACAAACGCTGAAGCGAAGCGTGCAAGCCCGCGAATATGGGTTGTTCGGCGACGCTGTGCCCATATTAGTTCGCCCACAACCTAGTCCTCCTTTCTTTAAGAACCTAGCCCCATATTAACCATTTTCAAAGCTAGTCCTCTCTTAGTTTCGCAACCTCACCACATCCACCCATATTACTTTTCTATGCTCCGGAGGAGCATTTTACTTTCTTGTCCTCTCAGCACTTTAAAGATTCTCTGACAATATTCCAATGTTGTTAAACATTGGCCTTAAGATTAGCTCATATGTCGAGGCCGAGGGACTAATTGGCAAGGGGAGGCCTCCATGAATGAACTTCCCCATCAAAAAAGTGGATCCCCCTTTGGCACCAAATTTTGCAGTGAAAAAAATCAGAAAGCGAAATTTTCAAAATTTTTCTTGTTTAACTTAACTAGTTTAATTAGACGGCATAGCTTAATTTTCCGGCTTAATGATGGATGCGTTTCCAGTGAGATTACGTAATGAGTTAAGAAGGAGCCGAGCATCCCGCAGGGTATATACTTGCAGTACACAGGACTATGGGGCCACTTGGGGGTTTGCCAGTGGTCAGTAGGCCGTAGTGACCACTGGTCACTTCCATCGGTTTCGGCAATATGCCCATTAAAACGAGCGTTGTCGATTTACTATATCAAAACCTCCGCAACTAAAACTATAGTTTAAACAATTTATACTAACTTTAAACTTTTATAAAACCGAAAAACTAAGTTTTAGGGAGTTCAACGACTGGTCAGTTGACCACCTAGACCGTAGTGACCAGTGGTCACTTCCGTCATATCTGAAAATGTGCTCATTGAGACGAGCGTAATCGATTTACTATATACAGTATGCCCCCCAAAAAACGCCGAAAAATAGGCCATTTGACCAGTGGTCAATAGGGCCCCAAGGCCGTAGTGACCAGTGGTCACTTCCATCGGTTTCGGCAATATGCTCATTGAAACGAGCGCAGTCGATTTACTACATATGCCACCAACCAAAACGCCGAAAAATAGGCCATTTGACCAGTGGTCAATAGGGCCCCACGGCCGTAGTGACCAGTGGTCACTCCCATCGGTTTCGGAAATATGCTCATTGAAACGAGCGTAGTCGATTTACTACATATGCCCCCAACCAAAACGCCGAAAAACGCTGTTTTAGGCCGTTTGACCAGTGGTCAATACGGCCCCAAGGCCGTAGTGACCAGTGGTCACTTCCATCGGTTTCGGTAATATGCTCATTGAAACGAGCGTAGTCGATTTACTACATATGCCCCCAACCAAAACGCCGAAAAACGCTGTTTTAGGCCATTTGACCAGTGGTCAATAGGCCCCATGGGCTGTAATGACCAGTGGTCACTTCCGTCGGTTTCGGCGATATGCCCATTGAAACGAGCGTTGTCGATTTACTATATATGCCGCCGACCAAAACGCCGAAAAACGCTGTTTAGAGTGAGTTTTCCCAATTTTGACCCTGGGCGAGGAA
The DNA here is from genome assembly GCA_030248195.1 of Trissonchulus latispiculum. Lineage (NCBI taxonomy): Eukaryota > Metazoa > Nematoda > Enoplea > Enoplida > Ironidae > Trissonchulus > Trissonchulus latispiculum. The sequence continues at coordinate 33,729 of JASAND010010760.1, read as the reverse complement.
CCGCGGGAGCCATGCTGACCAGTGGTCACTTCGGGCGGTTTCGGTAATATGCTCATTGAAACGAGCGTAGTCGATTTACTACATATGCCCCCAACCAAAACGCCGAAAAACGCTGTTTTAGGCCATTTGACCTGTGGTCAATAGGCCCCATGGGCTGCAGTGACCAGTGGTCACTTCCGTCGGTTTCGGCGATATGCCCATTGAAACGAGCGTTGTCGATTTACTATATATGCCGCCGACTAAAACGCCGAAAAACGCTATTTAGAGTGAGTTTTCCCAACTTTGACCCTGGGCGAGGAACCGCGGGAGCCATGCTGACCAGTGGTCACTTCGGGCGGTATCGGCAGTATGCTCATCGTTTTCAGCGACCCCGATTTACTATGTATGGGGACCACCCCGAGGCCGAAAAACGCCATTTTTAGTGACTTTTAGACCATTTCTAGTAAAAGTGGGACTTAGAAACTTTTCGCCCAAACAGGCCAAAAAAAGCAAAGTTTGGGCCCATCTCCTGAAAGCTACAGAACGAAATTAAAAAATCCCCCTCGTTACTTTGTGTGCATTGGCCGAAATATTCAAATAAAATAAACCAAACCGATCTAGCTGCTAGCCTGTGAAAAAAAGTCCACCACAACCGAAGTGCCAAAATAGCGAAAGTCCGACTTTGGGGCCTTGGCACAGAGCCAAAATTGGCCAGGTGCCAAAATGACCAAAAAAGGTAGCATGGGGGGACACTGTCTACCAACATATGACAGTAGTATTGGACCAAAATGCCCACAACGTTCCAACACTTCGCTAGAAAATGCACTTCCGAAAAGCGTTATTCACCTAGAAAAAAAAGCAAACGCAAACTAACTATTGCCAAGTGCAAAAATTTGAAGTTTCGAATTCGAACCAAAAGTATGGTGATACTTGTAGTACTACTCGAGTACTTTACGATGGTAACATTTTTACCCCTCCCGAACCTCTAATTAGCTGGCACCAGGCCAACACGGTCTCCAGGGGGCCGCGCAGACGCCTTTCCACCCATATTATGTAGGGGCGCTATCGCGCCCCTACATAATATTTGGAAAAACTTAAAAATTAGCGTGAAAATTATGATAAATGGCCGTTTTTACCAAAATTTGCTGTTTTTGTGGTAAGTTTTTTAGCTTACTGTAGTTGATTGAAACTTGCGAATACTCTCACAAGACGTGTTTTATGCGTAGAGTGCAGCTATCTATTGGCCATTTCTGTAGCTTTTGCCGATCGTTCAGGACAAGCAAAAGAGTACTGTAGGCCTGTTTTTCATAGCCCAAAAACATTGGATTTTCCAAAATTCTGACTTTAAAAATTCACGAAAACTCCACCACTAGAATTACACCAAATTGGATAACTGCACTCTACAATGTCCTTGACATATGTGGAAAGTTCATCATCATCATCCTTGTGGCCAGGCGGTTGAGGAAACCATATTGCCGGGCTAGATACGCACGGTACCCCCAAGGAAACCCAGGACCCCGGAAGGGTTCTTCCATAGGACAGCCAGACCATAAGAACAGTTCAGGAGCCTCTGCCGTTAGGCTCCTTTTGAGGACAAGTCAAAATTAGGTGTTCAAGTGTCTCGTCTTCAGTTAGGCAATCAGGGCATAGGGCCGACGGACAGCCGATGGTGTCGATTTGGTTACGGTATTGGGCCAGTAGCAGGCTTTTCCCGGTACGTAGGCGCGACAGGATGATCCTTTGCCTTTTCGAAAGGCCAGATTCCAGCTCAGGTGGAACGGGACCACGAACTTCGAAAATAGTTTTAGTTCTTCCGTGCACAAGCTGTTCTCGCCAAGATTCTGCCGATCGCCTTCTCAGAACCGCCGCCGCGGTCGGCATATCAATGGCAACGGCTTCTTGGCGTAGCTTGCTACCGTTTTTCGCAAGTCTGTCAGCCTGGTGGTTGCCATGGATTCCACAGTGGCTGGGAATCCAAAAGGCTTCCACTCGGATTCCAGACAGCGCCAGGAGATCAAGTTGCTCCCAGATTTCCCATTCCAGTTGGATCATCGTTGTCGGTGGACCGCCGGATAGACGCTCAATCGCCGATAGTGAGTCGCTGAGAATTCTTATTGACGGGCAGTCGTTTAGCTTGTGATTTTGACGGAGCCACCTCAGGCCACGGGAGATTGCGTATAATTCAGCCCTGTAGCTGGAGCATACCTTTCCAGCTGCGAGTGCCAAATGAGTCCGTCTACCAGTTCTATTGTCGATTATGTAGATTCCACTGCCGCCTCTTTCTGTTCCAGATTTAGCGGAACCGTCGGTCCACAGTTCAATCGTGGGAACTGGCAGACTGCGAAGGGTTTCCATTGTCGTCTGCTTCCTCTGGTCTGGAGGAAGGGACTTTGGGCAGCGGGTAGCTAGTGAAGCATCCGCCGTTACAACCGTTCGCAGGTTCCAAGGGGGCATTGGCGGGAGTAGGTTTATGCTTTCTCGCTGACATCCCGTTAGGCAGGTTGAGTCCACAAACTCAGCAACCGTCGATCGCCAGCAGGGTTGAGATTTCAATTGGCGTTGGCTGGCGGGTTTCTGGTGGATCGCTTGGTACCGGAGACTCTGTTGCGGTAGACGTAGACTCCTTTCATAGGCTTTGGCAGAGAGATAGGTTACTCGGTTCCTGAGAGGGATGACTCCAGCCTCCAGCTGGAGCGCCTCCGTAGGGGAAGATCCATAGTAGCCTGATATGATTCTACAGGCTCTGTTTTGGATTTTCTCGGCTGTCTGGAGGTGGGTGGGCGCGGCCAAAGGGCCCCAGACGCTGGCGCAGTACTCAAGGGCAGATCGCACAAAGGTGATGTAAACTGACCGCAGATCCTCCTTTGATAGTCCCCAATCAGTGCCAGACAAGGCAGACAGGACCTTGATCCGTCCAGCCGATTTGGTCTTCAGCCGGGATACGTGGGAGCCGAAGTTGAGCAAACGGTCGAATGTCACGCCCAGGAAGGTGACGTTATCTTTGCTCGGTATCGGCTGGTCTCCATAGCGTAGGCGTAGCATCTGTTTGGCCTCGGCGTTATGGGTAGTGAAGATCATGCTTTCGCATTTGCTGACGTTCACTTCCATATGCCAGGTATTCGACCATTCTCGTAGGGAATCAACGGCCATCTGGAGTTTTTCCTCCGCCCTGGCAATGTGGACGTCTTGGTGCCAGAGGGCAAGATCATCCGCAAACAGGGACGCCTGAACCCCTTCAGACATGTTGTTGGTAACATCGTTGATAAAAATGAGGAACAGCAGAGGAGACAGGCAACCGCCTTGAGGAACACCATCGTGAAGGGGCCTAAGCCTGCTGCGTGAATAGTTGATCCTGACACAAGCTATGTGGAAAGTTCAGCGCTGTAACTTTTCTACAGCGACAAATGTTTCTGCCACAAACTGATCACAAAGTCACCTATAAAGGGCTATAGAACGACAGAAGCAATATTGCGCAAAACTCACTTGTCTTGCTTTGAGGACCCATGGGGACTACAAAATATGTGAAAATGAGCAAAATCAGAGATGGTCGAAAAATCGGCGAAAAAGTGATCCCCCTTTGCAGTTACAAGCTAACTAATGTCAAACAGTACCTACCATACCTGCCTACGCTTTTGAAGTGCAAATTTTGTTACCAAACCCCAGTTTGCGGGTCTGAGCAACTTGGCAGGAACGAATTTAGTCAGCCCACTGCCGCAGTACAATAAGCCCAAGCTATTTAACTCAATACGAATATCACCTCTGGACAGCTCAAATCAGCATCCGGGAACAAATACGCCAAAAAATCCATCACATGATCTGGAGGAATGGGTAAATGCTTGTCAAAATGTTCATGACCTGCCCGGATACCCAAAGCGGAGGCACCCAGCTCTAGGCCCTTGGCAGCTCCGCCCAGTGTATTTCTGAGAGAGGAAGGCAGCAGTCCATCAGCAGGAGACATTGTTAGTCGACTCAGAGCAGCGCTAGCCTCTTCACTGTCTATAATGCAACAAAATATAAAATTTGAATCAATCAGAATCATGAAGTCGAGTCCGACTGGTAGTTTAGTGTAACACACGCTGAGTATTGTATTGCTGACGTGGGAAGGTATCTTTGTTCTTCAAAAGATGCCTAGATGCTAGATCTGCTTGACTGTGAGCACGATGAAAATTAATATACATACGTACGTCCATCTATGTTGGACAGAAAGACAAAGTTACACTAAGGCCGAATAGACAAAACACTACCTACATTACCTAAATCGACCAATCCTAGAATATCATTAGAAAATCGAAAGTCCATGCACAAGTCCAAAAATTGGCGTAAATTGTCACCTACAAAACGAAGAAAAAATAGGCGTACCATAAAAAGTAACCTTATGATCGTGACCTTTTAGCGCAACTACAGAAAAATAAAACGCAGTTATTTAGTTTGGTAATAATAATTGGATTGCTGCTTTTTACACAAAAGAGACAACCCTTTCATCTGAATATGTCCATTTATTCTTAATCTCGTTACTACCCCTTCAACCCACTCTAACTTTGCTAGGGTTGACCGATTGGGCTCAAATTTTGCATGTGGATTTGGGGAGGGGTGAAGTGTTGACTGAAGTCAGGGCCCTTAGTTGTGGTATGCGAAAGTACTCGATACGGTGATGCGGAAAATGGTCACAATTGAAAGTAACGGAAACTGCCCAATATAGACCTCATTCGAAAGCTCTTGTTGAGTAGATAAAATGTTGTAATAGGGCCAAGATGTACAAAATTTGAGTTATGGTGTTGTGGTCAAAATCGGCCAAAATGACCAAAAAATTAAAGCGTCTCAAAATACGTATGGTCAATATTATACTGAAATGGAAGCTCTCGATATGTACTACACGAATTGGACTATAGTGGGTCACAGAAGTGCATCTATTGAGAAATATTGTAGAGTTTAAATGGAGAAAGCAACGGCAACCCATTCTTGCTACGTCGATAGTTGATGAATGTCAGTAAAGTCAGTAAAATATGATCGCAAAAGTCAAACGTTCAGTCCATGCTGCAGTTTTCACGATTTAGGCTACTAAACCAACTGTGTTCAATTTTAGTCAAAATTAATTTTGTAAAGTTCAAGCATAAATTTGAAAGACAGCCATGTTCGATGGTTATTTCAATTAAAATGGATATACCGCTTTTAAATGATTCTATTCCTCCCTTCGTAATTACAAAAAGAAAATTGGCAACAACAGAAAACCCACATAAATCAGCGCTACTTCGCTTACTCAGCATGCAATCCATCTTTTGAGCCAGTTTAATCCGTAGATCCCAGAAGGGAGCTGCCAAAGGATCCAAGTCAGTATAGATATCATTTTCAACCAGCATATCTTCGTCCACACCAATCCAGCTGGTATATAGTTCAATTGAGCTACAAGATGAAAAATAAGCAGGCAAAATTTAGGCCTTTAAAAATTTTTAATTAATTTTTGAAGGATTAAAATTTAACGTGATGCTGGCATTTTTTTAGTGGGGGCCCCCACTTTTCGGCAAGCCCCCACCCACTTTTTGGGGGTCGCCCAAAGTGTCAAAAAATTAGGTTTTTGAGGTCAAATTTTCAAAAATTTTCTCAACTTTTAGCTAATTTATGGACTTATAAGCTCATTTTAAGCTTAAAAACAGCGATTTTTGCGTTTTTACCTTAAAAATGTTAATTTTTCGCTAAAAATTTCGGTAGTTTTACCACTGGCTCGCACCCCCCCCCCACTTTCAAACCCCTAAAAAATGCCAGGCTAAAATCGTGTTAAATTTTAATCCTTCAAAACTTAATTAAAAAATTTTAAAGGCCTAAATTAAAATTCTAATTCCAAGATCGCAGTTAAACATTTCGGCATCATTTTAATGTATAATTTGTCCAGATTCATGTTGTTGTTGTTGTTGTTGTTGTTGTTGAGGTCGGCAGAAGCATCGTGAGCCGCTCAGAGAGTGGCCCGCGCCAATGCCACCACACCCACAGGGTTATCGCAAAGAATATTGAGTGAGGGGGTCGTCTCTCCCAGGTACTTCACCCGGGCCTGAATCATGGCCGGGCAGTCAACGAGCCAGTGGCTGAGTGTTTGCGGTTCCTGGCCGCACTTTCCACACGTGGGATCGAAGCCGGGTTGAATGATGGCCCGGTATGCGGCAAGGCGTCGGCAGTGCCCGGCTCGTAGCTGTGCCAGGAGAATCCGATCGTGGCGCCCCATACCGCCAGTGTGTCTGTCGAAGCCAGACGCGTAGGCCGTAGCAGTTTCCGGCTTGGAAGGGGGAGGGTCCTGGATCCGGCGTTTGAGACAGGCGAGAGCAGCAGGATAAGAGATAGACCTGTCCGGCGGGGCCTCGCTCTGCGCAGCCTCTTTCGCGGCGAGGTCCGCCGCTTCGTTGCCGGGGACGTCCACGTGAGCCGGCACCCACTGGAGAGATGCAGCAGAAGCTGCTCGCCCGGTCCAGACACTCCATTGTGACTTGGACGTCGGTGTTGGGAGAGGAGGGGCTGGATAGGGCGCTGATGGCGGCCATACTGTCGGAACAGATGACAGTGGGCTCAGCGCTCCCTGCTAAGGCAATGGCGTCGGCCGCCAGGCGAATGGCAAGGAGCTCCATTTCGAAGGAGCTGGTGGTCGCCCGGCCCCGTTGTTGATACGATTCGAGGATAGTAGGGTGCTCCGGGTCACCTGACGTCAGGACGGCCGCGCCGCCCCCGTCGTCCGTTCCGCTGGTCGCCGAACCGTCCGTGTAGATAATTCGACTGCAGTTGGCATGACGTATGCGGATCGTGTCGACGGCGCTCGAGCGGAGTTCCTCCGCCGTGGACTTCTTATCGGTAGGCCTGACCAGAGCCAGATGGCAAGACCAGCTCCGTTCGATCTTCCAGGGGCAAACCACCGGCAGACGAAGTTCCTGACGGGTCGGACCTACCAGTTCCGGAATGCTGGCGCAGATCGAGCTGCCCCTTTCGCGGAGGCTGCTTCTGACCTTAGTCCGGTGTCGCACGTTGGACTCAATAGCCGACCGACGCGGGTTGTTGGGCGGGACTCTGAGAGATTTTTCGTACCCTTTCGCAATGAGGCGGCTGGAGATGACGGCGTAGGAGGGGGTGCCGGCCTCAAGCCGGAGGGCTTCCACCGGCGTGGTCTGCAGCATACCAGTGATCAGCCTGAGTGCCCGGTTTTGGCACCGTTCGATTCTGCCCATGTTGGTTGTGGACGTCCACGGTTGCCAGGCAGGAGCACAGTGGCCGAAGACGCTGCGGCAGAGGGCGATGTAGGTAGTGCGGAGATCTTCTTTCCGCCAACCCCACTTGGAGTTGCCCACGACCGCCAGGATTCGTAGTTTTCCTGTCACGGATGGAGTCTCAACGCGACGCCCAGGTGGGCCCTCCCCAAAGAGGGCTGCGAATCCGTCCCTTACCACGGCAACCCGCCCACGGTCGCGAAGACCGGGTGCTGGGGGTCGTCTCTCTCTCTTGTTGTTGTTGTTGTTGTTGTTGTTCATTTCAGGGCTCCATCAGCTTAGAAAAGCTACAAGAGGGCACTTCGGCATCTACTGGCCCAGCACACGTCTTTGCATAGTCAGCTCCACACATCAGAGAATCCGGGATGGAAATGATGTGGGGGATTGGACCCAACCGCTCGGTAGCATAATTTGAGGACTCCAGATGCTTCAGTGTTAACCCAACACAGTCGTGTTCCCGGGAGTTTGGAACCCATTTGCGCCGTTGACCAGACGGATGCCAGGGGGCACCTGTGGGATCTCCATTTGATGGGGTCAGTGTCCATCGGATTTCCCACGGAGGTGGTTCCAAGCCCCCCGTCCAGATTCATCAACGTTTGTCATGAATTTTTTTGGCGCACGCGAAAAAACGACTTTTTAAATTTCCTATGTTTAACACATGAAATCTCAACTTTGCGGTGAAATTACTCGACAACCGTTAAGTTTTACTACTTTAATTTTAACAACTCGTTAAAATATACCGTTTGGACAATAAAATATGTAAAAACCATCGAGATCGGAGAAAGTCGAAAAATGGCCCAAAAATGGACCCCCCCCTTAACTTAAAAAAATTTCTATTTTGTAGTTAAAATTTCAGTTTTTCTGTCAATTTTTCGATACGCTGTGAATTTCTTTCATGCAACCAAGATTCAACCTTGCCTTCAAAAATAATTTCAGATTAATTTTTAAAAAATGATTAAAAATTTTTCAAATTTTTATCTAATTATTGCCACTTTTTCATTACTTTGTCTGAAATGTAAAGGATATCCGGATATCTGGATATTTTCCTCAAATCGGATATTATCCGGATATAAAAATTATTTGGATATCCGGATATCCAGCGCCCGTCACTAAATAACATCCTTTATTTTAATCAATTCTTCTCCTATTTAACTTTGTCCATCCATACCTAATGGGGTCTTGCGATACACCAAACGGTAGACTGCCAAAGTCAGCCCAACGAACCATTTGGTTGCCACCAATTTCCACTTCAGGCGGATTCTGACACCACTGACTTTCCAAGGCTTCCTGCAGTCGATGACTGAGACGAACCGCAACCTGAATCGTGGGTGGAGGGGATATAGGACAATGCTGAAATTGAGCAGAAATTATCTTAATTTACGGTTAACAGAAGTGAAACATAACAATACGCATTACTAAACTAACATTTAAAGAGTAGGTAGGTAAGAGTTTTTTATATTTTTAGCTTACAAAACTGAACACAGATTCAAACATAAACCTAGCAAACGTATGGTACAAACTTCAGACTTCAATACCAATACAATTTCTAAACACGAGTAGGAAAAATGCTCCTTGCAGTCACATGAAAAATGCAATGTGAGCCATTAGGCAGCATTTAAATCAGGGAAAGACAAGATTCAAAGTGGTTAATATGACCCAGCGTTTAAGGGGGGGGGCTACGAACGGATTGGCACGGCATCGTCGGAGAGACCTACTTTTCCCCCAACGTTAGCCAGCATATCAAAGTAAAAAAGTTTAGGGTGGGCAACAAACAATATATCTCACCTACACTGTTTTTGGCAGGACGCCAAAGTACAAATTTTGGTGGGAGAAATGGGATTTTTCAAAAAGGTTTTTTCAGCTCTGGTGGATTAACGGTTTGACCAATTCTGAAACTTTCAGCCACAAATGTTATCTGTTACTAGTGCTAAATATTAAAAGTATTCCAGAATGCGAGCGTTGCTTTCTTCGTCAGCTATAACAGCTCAAAATTTGAAATTTGGCAAAAAGTTGCGAGGTGACCGTGCGCCGTTTTCGATCTAATAAAATTGACAGCCCCTAGCCTACCCCAGCTTTTTACCAAATATTAGGCTCTAATAAGGGGCAAACCGTCTGTGAGTTTCGAGGGTTTTGGTTTTCTGGTTAGTGTGCTAGCAAGCTTTTTGTTAAGAAATAACCCTTATTTTTAGGCCTGAAAAGCAATCTAAGCGCAGTAAAAATGGGGTCAAAAAATTTTTGTCTCCAATTTTGCCGAAACGGTGCTTAAAGGGGTTATTTGGCCTGCTGAATCCGTATATGAAATCCGTTTTTTGATATGACGCTTCCTTCGTTCAGTATGCGCTTACAACTGTGTAACGGTTAGTGGGACGATTAGCCCAAATTCAGATTAGCCAAATTGTTATCGTTTTATCTGAAATTAGTTTAACCAAAATGTAACGATTAGCCCAAATTCAGATTAACCAAAATAGTTACTGTTACGATTACCTGAAATTAGTTTAACCAAATATTAAAGATTGACCGAAATTGATGAGCCCAAATTAAATGATTAACCGAAATTTGTGTTGTCTGGAAATGCAAGATTAGCCTGAATTGAAAGTTTAGCCCAAGTTAAGGAGATTCGTCTGAAACTTTAGAGACAACTACCTTTAGTGCGAAATTGCACTTCCTTTTATAGTCAACTAAATCCCTTTAGGGGTGATTAGAAGTGGGTTAAATTTGAGATGAAATTTAGAAAGATTTAATGTAGGTTTTGTCGACTACGAAAAGAAGAGCATTGCTTCGCTACCAGTAAAAAGATTACGCAATTATTGTAAATATATATGTTTCTACGTCATTACCTAACATATTAGAATGACAGGTAGCAGGTTACATAGTTACATACATTTAGTTTGAAGTTATCGTTACATTTACGTAATCAACGAAATGTTACAAGAACAATTTATAATGAAATTACGTAAGCATTAATGTGGGTTACAGTAAAATAGTTCCATTACGTATTCAATGGTGACAGCAGTTACAGTAAATGAATCAGTTACAGTTAATATTAAAAAGGGTTTTAAGTGTTAGTAAATGAAAGTGATTAGTTTTGTATATTGTAAATAGAGAATTTTTATATTTTTTGGATATTTGAAATTACCCCTTTTTGACCCTTTACAACTGTCTTAGAGCTTTTTGGAGCGATCGCCATCCATACTTGCAAAAATCAATCTAGCATTTCTAAACATTGAAGCGAGGTTTAGTGACCTAGCTTTGTGCACGTCTTGGTACACTCACTGGCATAAAATGCGCAAAGTTTAAAGTGATTCTGCCACAGTAATCTGGAGTAATTGGCTCACATATTCGAAATGGCACCAAATAACAACGACAATATCGATAATTTAATCTATCACTGCGAACGCAGGGATTAACGAAATATCGTCATTTTTACAAAAGTTAAGACAGATACTTGGAGTATTAATTGGAACAAAGCTGGGTTCATTTGATAAACCACAGCTCATTAGATGTTAGTTAACCTCCACCCGTATAGACCTACAACACCCAATTTTTCGCACGTTGATTGTATCTCACAGAAAAGTATGCATTGATCTAAGGATTATTTTGCATGATATCAAAGCGCTATATGTCAGTACTATTTCTGGAAAATTTGGGTACCGTACCTTGCGCGTAGCGATCAGGGCGAGGCGAAGTTTGTGTACGTGTCATGTCGAGCTTTGAACCGACAACACCAACTTCTGATGGCTCCACAGGACGCTACGCTGCATGGAATTCTTTCAAACTTTAAACTATTTTACACTAAACCTAATACTATTACGTGGCAAAAGACTAGCTAGCTTTTCCAACATCTTACTTTTAGTGAAATTCGTAGCCCCCCCCCCTTAAATATACAACAGATGAAATTTAAATTCTTAATATGAGCTGCTGCGTTTTTCTTGGGCTCATATTGACGCCACACTATATGCCGTCAGCATTTGAATCAGTGTCCGCATTACTTCTGGACAAATTTCTGTGTTAGGGAACTTTCAAAAATTTCAAAGTCCGCGATTTGCAAGTGGATTTTTAACCATCTATAAAAATCGATCCAGAGCGAAATCGGGGAATCAAAAATAAACTTGATCAGGACCAATATATAGATAATTAAAATATATATAGTAGGGAAAGGTGCATAACATTTGCAAATCGAAAAATCCATTCTCCCAAAAATGAGGACATAGGTGTAAAGGACATACGTACCATGAGAGAGAAAACCACACATCCATACAAACTCGGTCGAAAAGTTGATTTTTTCAAAGTTCATTTTTCCCGACAAGTTTGGTATCATTCGAAAGGCTGGCTTATTTGTACTGGGGGGGCGCCCCATTCCGCAACCTTCCCCCATCCGAGGTGCCCCACCAATGAAAAGTAAAAATGAAAAACTTTATCATTTTTACCCTAAATTTTGGAAAACTTTTCCGGCTTCGCCGTATTTTTAAAGAAATTTTCGCTATTTTAGAAAACACCCAAGCGTAGTAGTCTTTTTTAGCGATTTTTGGCAATTTTTGCACAAAAAGCGTAAAAATTCGCAAAATTTTTTAAATATGCCCCCATTTTGGGTGAGCTATGGGGGGACACTTCGAGCCCCCCCCCCCATAAAGCACCCCTCCCATAAATTTTGGCCTAAAATAAGCGAGGAAAGGTCTTGGCCTGGAGATTTCAAAAATACAAACGTTAGCTCTCAACTCCTTACCGTAAATTAGTTTTGGCGAATTAAACTATTCAAAAGCTGCATAGTACCGTTATGGCTCATACTCCATGAGATGCTGGCCACGCGAAATCAAAAAAATTTCGAACGGAAATACGCAAAACAGTATACTGCTTTAAGTTTTGATCTGCTACAACGAAAAATAAAGACGACGATACAAGTTAAAAAGTAAAGGAGAAAAGGAGAACGCCTACGAATATCTCACGTATAACTTCTCCCTCCACCACTAACTTCCAAAAGAACCGATCATACCACATGAGCTTTCATCATGTCCAACCAATTGGCTAGCTTTTTCTGGGAAAGAGCAGAAGGCTGAACATGTGCACCGCCAAAATGAACACGAACATGATTATTTTGGCAAACGCCAGCATAAAAATCACGCCAAGGCTTATCCAACTGAACAAACATAGGAATAGAACTGAAAAACAGGAAAGCAGCAGAAATAACATAACTTGCTATGTAAGCAGTCAAATGCTGAAATTATATATACTTGCTCAGCAGTCTGACTGCAGCAATACATCAAACTAACACTAAAAAGCAATTATTACAAACAGGGCGCCAGGTGAAACAGTAAGAAAAACGTTCAAACGAGGAATGTTTTCTTGGAGCCAACTTAAGAATCACAACAATGTTCTGACACAAAACTAACCATTCACAACTGTGTGCGGCCACCAAGAAAGCTGATAATATGGTGGCTTTTAGAGTTTCATTATGAATTAAAAGAGAACCCTCGGAAGGTTTCAGCAGCAAGCATTCCGTGATGCCATACTGAGTACACACGGCATGTCCTTGAGTCATATCGTCAGAAGCAGGAAGAGGTTTGACAAAAGGAACCTCATATGCAAAATTCTTTTGACTCCAATCAACCAACTCATAGCAAACGCTTGGCCAATGGGGATAGGCTGAAGGAAATAAAACTTATGACACATAAATACTTAAGGGGTCCATGTTTGACCATTTCCTCACCTTTCTCCGATGTAGCTAATTTTTGCATGATGCGTTGTCTAAACGGTATATATATATACAAGTAACAAAAATGCTCCGCACAAAAGGAGATAATATGTGTGTTTGGCCTATGTCTATCCTCTATATTCCGGTTGAGAAAGGCATAAATCCGACACCGCAAAAGTTGCTCAGCTCACTTAGGGTTTCATTTGGTACCAAACATTACCACTTTTGAAAAATTTTATTTTTGACCCAAAATCGCCTAAGTCCCCACCCCACCCCACCACAGCACTCGACAGCCACTTTGAGCATGCAGTTCTATGACAAAAGTTGCTCAGCTCGCTTAGGGCTTTCATTTGGTACCAAATTTGACCACTTTTGAAAAATTTTATTTTCGACCATTTGACCCTCCCACCCCGACTGACCCTTCAAACGGCAAAGTGGAACCAGCCCAGCAAAATAGGTACGTCGGACGGCAAAACGGATACCGGGAATGAGCTGGGCACACCAGAAAACCCCTATAGACAAAGTTTTGAGAGGCCAGGTAGAGCCTACTATGGACCTCCAGGAAGCGGTTTCCGACATGACCCTCCAGACGGCAAAGTGGAACCAGCACAGCAAGATGGATGAGTCCTACGGCAAAAAGGACACCGGGAATGAGCTGGGCGCACCAGAAAACCCCTATAGACAAAGTTTTGAGAGGCCAGGTAAAGCCTACTATGGACCTCCAGGAAGTGGTTTCCGACTTGACCCTCCCGACGGCAAAGTGGAACCAGCCCAGCAAGATGGGTGGGTCTGACGGTAAAACTGACTGCGGGAATCGATTCTCCGTGCCAGAAAACCATTGTATGGAAGATTTGAGCGTTCAAAGTTAACTAGATAGCGAGAAATTTCGATTTTTCATTTTTCGAATTTTCGCCATTTTTGACGGGCCACTGTGGTCGCTAGGGAAGTGATAGAGAAACGCAACCTGGACCGTTAGTTAGTTCAACGTATGTAATTTCTGAATATAAAAAGAAATCAGCTCCAGCTCGTAACGTTCGACCTGAGCGACGACCACAAAAATGGTCACTTTTCGCTATGAGCCGACTTTGCGGCGCCACTGCGGCGCTGTGGCGCAGCTGCGGCGCAAAAAAAGTTGTGATTCTTAAATTCTTTAGAGGGTACTACTAGACCCCATAGCCCTTTAGGTTGGCCCACCGCTGCAGATCACGTGAAAGCGGCGAACATTATGTACAATACAACCATCAAATAGGAGAAACCGGAAAAAAAAAAACATCGCCGCCATAACCGGTCCGGGGCGCAACTTTTTAACGGTAAGTGATACGGGGCTGAAACTTCACAGACATACTAAACTCGATGTGCTCTACAATTTGCGCATGAAATCTGCGCAGGATCTGCGCAGGATTTTGCGCAGCTTCTGCGCAGCTTATTTTACACTGTCTCCAGCCACTTTTCACACATATTATAGGGGTCGCTGCCGCGACCCCTATGATATTGTAACGAGCTTTCGAAATTAAAGTCTTACAGGGTTGAGTAATTAGAGCTGAGGTCTCCATGTGTTAAACGTAGGAGTTGCGAAAAGTTGCCACTTTCTCACGCGCGCTAAAGAAATATCAAGAATGGCAAAATGAATCCGGCCAAATTTTATACCATATTATTGCCATGTTTTCGGACAGTGATCTCTTCTAGGAATCAGAATATTAGCTTACGTATTCAAAAATTTCTAATAAATTTGCCTGTTGAAATTGGTACGAAATTGTAATACTTCAAAACTTATTAAAGAATTTTCAAGACCTAAATTAAAATTTTGAATCACATAGATCACAGTCCGGGAACACTACAGTATGATCTTAATCTGGGCTTATTTTACCTCCCCCCCAAAAAAGTGGGTGCCCCTTTTGGTATCAACTTTTGCCCTGAAAAATCGCTCAGAAGGCCAAACTTTCAAGGAATTTCCGGCTTCACCGGGAACTTTTTAGTAGATTCTGTCTATTTTTGGCGATTTTGGCGAACTAAATCTGTTTATTTTTGGCGATTACTACAAAAATAGCGCATTTTTAACATTGAAATTCCTCCCCAAAAACGACTCGCCCCCTGAGGGCCCCCTAAGAAAAATTCTCTAGAATAAGCCCAGTAAATTACGGACGGATCCCGGACCAGGATCTCTTTAACTTTAACTACCTAACCCCCCCCCCAACACACACAGGCATAGTTGAATGAATTGGGGTGGGGTCCTCTATGTTAAGACGTTGGCAAAAATTGGCGATTTTGGCAAAAATTTGGGCCCCCAAAAAATCCCGGGGGGCGATTTCGGGGGGGGGGGAAGAAATTTTCGGGGGGAGGTCAATTTCGGGGGGGCGTCGCCCCCCCCCGGTGAAAATAATCTGCCCTTTTATTTTTGGGGGAAAAGCCCACCCGCCTCCTGGGCCAAGGGTTGGAGCTATGAGCTCCAAAACATAGCAGCAGAAAGCGTGACTCTTTCTTACCTACGAGTGCAAAGATCAAGTCATTTGGTTCACTCCTGCTCATCTTTTGACATTTTAAAAATGACACCTACTTTTTGGTCCAACCATACCAAAATTTTGCAAGTCTGGACCGATGTAACTTTTGACTGGGTTGGGAAAGAAAAGCTTTGCAAATATCTGTAATGATGGCAAGTCTTCCTCTTTCCACACAGCAAAAATTAGATCGATTCGATGCACCGTTAGTCTGGCATATTGCCAACTGTGGCGGGGAAAAAACCCACTTTGGGGGAAAACCCACCCAATTTTTTTGAAAAAATTTTTAACAACCAAACAGGGAAACAATTCGACAGGGATTCAGGACGCTGCATCATCCTATGGTGTCAGATTCGGATAATTTTGCTTCCCTGGCTAGCTAGGGGCCAAAAATCCTGAAAGTGCCACTTCGGTACTGGAGGACCTAGGACAGGTCCAATTGTGAATTTTAACAGCCGATTGAACGTAAAAAACCATTCGCTACACGATAGACTAATAAGTTTTATCAAATTATATATATATATATATACATAGTTTTTAGCATTTTTCAAAAAATGCCCTATGTTTATGAAACTTTATGAAACCTGTCCGTTTGATGCTGTATTTTCATGAAATCTCAAAAAGGTACCTAGACCGGGTTTTTTGCTTTATACTAGCTAAAAAGAGTTGTATTTTACACCGGAAGTGTCAGAATAGCGCTGCGATAAATTTTGAGACCTGTGACTGTGAGGGCTGCTTTTCGTCCATTTGGGTTTCCCCCCATTGGGTTCCCCCTCCCCCTCCTTTTTGCATTATACCAGCCAAACGGTACAACCTAGAGAAGTGCAAATGGGCTTAAGGTGGTGATTCCTTTTGGGCACATATTATCGTTTGGCGGCATAAATCAGGGTGAAATTTGACGAAACTTTCTGAAATATGTTCTTTTAGCGTTCTACCACTCTCCCCACAATCCCGATTCAAAAATTCGAGATTTCTGGCCAGGGCGGTTTTCCCCAATTTCTGAAAGTTTGGCAGCAACTACATATACAGTTATGACTATAGTCATTCCAAAGATTGCGTTGAGCTTCATGTTTTTGCCTTTTATATAAAGCAACGTTCTAGATTTTCTCTACCGTGAGATATCTGGGCTTATTCTAGGGAATTTTTCTTAGGGGGGCTCTTTGGGGGGCACCACGGGGGGGCGAGTCATTCTTGGGGGGGGCGAAGATTTTTCAAAATTTTTCTAAAAACATGCTAAAAATAGCGCTACTTTTAGAGTAATTTCTAAAAGGTTCGTTTTTAATGCAAAAATAGCGCTTAAATAGGCAAAAATTGACCTAAAATCTCCGGCGAAGCCGGAAATTTTCGAAAATTTGGCCTTCTGAGCGATTTTTTCAGGGCAAAAGTTGGTAGCAAAAGGGGCACCCACTTTTGGGGGGGGGAGTTTTGGGGGAGGACGATTTGGGGAGGGGGAAGGGTGTTTATGGCCCCCCCCACTAGAACAAGCCCAGTGATATAGCCGATTTTCTTGTTTTGGCGTCGAAAACTTAGGCTGCTATCATAAAAATGTAGTTTTTGCAAAAATACGACCAATTTTTTCGAAAGATTGTTTAGCATTCAGCATGCAAGCTGGCGGGCTGCTGCTTAACAGATGTGTTTTGCACAAATATACCCAGGGACGATTTTTAGTTGGGCCGATTGCTGCTTTCTGGCTAAAGTAATCGCTTGATAAATTTGGAAAAAGTAGGCAAAATTCAGGTTACGCACACATTTCCGCTAATTTCTCTACAACGAAGAGCGATTTCACAATAAATAAAAAATCGTCCCCAGCTATTTGATGCAGGTATCGAATGATATAACCGATGTCTCGCGAAAAAACTTACTTGAGTCTGCAAAAAATCTGGAAAATTATACTTCTTCTAAAATGTGTTAAAAATACTTTAGAAAAGCAACATTAGTTTCATGGTATGCATTAAAAAGAGAAAATGTCAAGCTGCATTTTGATATAAAAATGGCTTCTTAACTCCACGTAATGAATGAGTAATAATGGTGCAAACTTTATGTGACCAAAAGGAATCACCACCTTAAAAGAAAGTTCTAAGTACGCCAAGTACGATGGTATATAAAGTTCTCATCTAGCCCTTATAAAAAATTTCCAGACAAAATCCGAAAATGTGGGTTCCCCCCATGGCTACGTATACAAATATGCGTAATTACACATGTATAGCCATGGGGGGAAAAAACCCACATTTTCGGATTTTGGCTGGAACTTTTTTATTATAAGGGTTATCTGAGAACTTTATATACCATCGTACTTGGCGTACTTAGAACTTTCTTTTAAGCCTAGTTGCACTTCTCTAAGTTGTACCGTTAGAGCGGTATAATGCAAAAAGTAGCGGGGGAAAAAACCCAATGGGGGGGGAAACCCAAATGGGGGGAAAATAAACCCACCCCTCACAGGTCTTAAAAATTGTTATATCGCAATTCTGACACTTCCAGTGTAAAATTCAACCCTTTTTTAGTTAGTATGAACCAAAAAACCCGATCTAAGTAGCTTTTTTTGAGATCTCATGTGCCGTTGAAAACTAACGGTACAGCGGATCGGTCTAATTTTGGCTGTGTGCAAAGAGGAAGAGTTGCCATCATTGCAGATATTTGCAAAACTTTTCTAGCCCAACCCAGTCAAAAGTTACATCGGTCCAAACTTTTGGTAAATTTTTGGATGGTTGAACCAAAAAGTAGTTGTCATTTTCAAAATGTCATAAAATAAGCAGGAGTGAACCAAATGACTTGATCTTTGCATACATAGGTTAGAAAGAGTCGCGCTTCCTGCTGGTATGTTTTGGAGCTCATATCTTCAACCCATGACCCAGGAGGCGGGTGGGGTTTTTTCCCCCAAAAAGGGGGTGGGTTTTTTTCACCCCATGGCTATACACCTCTTTTATACTACATAAATTTACACTAACTGCACCGGCTTTGACCCACGTATTAAACTCTGCGTGCGCCCGACTATGGGGTTTTACCCATGTACGCCGGGGCTGGGGCCGGAGCCGGGTTTTACCCAGACTCCAGATTTATATAGCAAGGTTAACAAAAAAAATCACCCGAAATTTTAACAAAAAAATCACCCCACCCTGACTCACAGGAAAGTCGCAGAGACCCAATTTTTTGCATGGTGATAGCCACACATCTCGACATTACAGCCTGTGAGTTTGAGCCCCTAGGCCCTCTCCATGCGTTCAGGGCAGACCTTTAAGTGAGGGTACCCAAAAGTGACCTCAAAAACGTTCATGACCGAAGTTCGAATTTCGGCTGCTATTTACTAAGGGAAAACCCTAGACAACCCATACTGTACATATGACATGTCCTGACTGTGCGCTATCGATACATATATAGAAGTTCCCGGTCGGACCTCTGAGCCGTCTTGGGGTGGGTGATTTTTTTTTGTTAAAATTTTAACAAATAAAAAATCATTTTCATATTTTGTTACTGAAGTCAGAACAGTAGCTAGAGCAAAACTAACGCCAAATTCGAGCTCAGCGACCTCGAAAATCCTTATAGCCGTTGTTTTTGAGGTTGCCTGACACTTCTGGAAGTCCAACCTGGTAACCAGCCTGGCCTGAACCGTCCGACGGTAAACGTGATTCCAGAAGTCACACCAGGTTGGTGGTTTTGGGTTATAAATACGTTATTTAATGCGCTCTATCCAAAACTGATGAGAAAACATTGCTAGCTGCTCTCTGGGATCCGATCCGCCACTGATTTTTTTGTTAACGAGTGATTTTTTTTGTGAAACCGTTAACAAAAAAATCACAAACTTTGGCCTACTGAAACTTACTGGTAGGTGGTAGAGCAGCGAAACTGGGGTGGTTTAAAGCTTAGCCCAAGACCTATCCATGGGTCCTCAAAGTAATCGATTTGGTTTAGTTTTGCGAAAGTTACAGCCAAAAAACCAAATTTTGATTTTTTTGTTAACCTTGCTATAGTTTTCAATGTTCTAATTAAATTAAAAACCTGTATTTTGAAATAAATTTTTTGGTTCGAGCTAATTCTTAACTTTGATTGACTTAACTTAGAGATTTTTTCTTGCCCCTCCTCTTCCAAAAGTCCGAGGGGTAAGGAATTTGGGGGGGAGGCGAAAATGTTTCTAAAAATATGATGAAATTGCGCTATTGTTCTAGCATGCAATGTAAAAGTTAATTTTTATAGCAAGATAAGCTAATTCAGTGTTGAAAAGGCAAAAATTGACCGAATATTTCCGGCGAAGCAGGAAATTGTTTGAAAATTTGGGCTTCTGAGCAATTTCTTCAGGGCAAAATCTGGTACCAAAAAGGTCACCCACATTTGGGGGAGGGTGATTTTTTCTGTGGTTTTTCACTGAGTTGCGCCCCTTCTGGGTTCCCCCCACCCGTTCCCTCCCCCACTTTTTTGGGCTTCCCCCCACTCACCCTTAGGTGCCCAGAAATTGCCATTTAGGATTATTGGTCAAAAATTTCAAAAAGTTTCCGGATTCGCCGGAAATTTTTGGTTAAAAATCGTCTATTTTGGTGACAAGATGTAATTTATGAGCACTTTTAAGCTTAGTTATAGCAGTATATGTAGAAAACAGGGTTCTTATACTATATTTTGGGCATTTTTAGCTCATTTTATCCCCCCACTTTTGGACCTCCCCCTGGCATTTTTTTAGGGTTTTGAAAGTGGGGGGGGGCTTCGCCCCCCCTAGGGAGGGGGAAGTGGGGGGGGGGGCTTCCGAAAAGTTGGGGGGGGCGAGCCAAATGTACAATATACCGAAATTTTTAACGAAAAATTAGCATTTTTAAGCTAAAAACGCAAAAAATCGCTGTTTTTTAGCTTAAAATGAGCTTATAAGTCCATAAATTAGCTAAAAATTGAGAAAATTTTTGAAAATTTGACCTCAAAAACCTAATTTTTTGACACTTTTGGGCGACCCCCAAAAAAGTGGGGGGGGGCTTGCCGAAAAGTGGGGGGGGATGAAAGTGGGGGGGGGCTCCGAAAAGTGGAGGGGGGAACCGAAAAGTGGGGGGGGGCCCACCCCCCCCGCTAAAAAAATGCCAGTCCCCTCCCCTCCCCTCCCACTAATGGGGGGCGTCCCCCCACTCTCCCCACTTAGTTTTGCCTAAAAAAACAAAGGAATTTCTGGGGGGAACGAATTTGGAGGGGGAAGTCATTTACGCTTAATACCAGTTTGTTAGAAACTGATCTTAGATTGGTTAGAACCTGTTCCATTTCTGTATACACAACACTTACATTAATGCGAGAATATGTATATAGTTTCCAATTTGGGGGAAATAGTTAAATTGGGTCTTTAGGGGGAAATAGTTAGAGATCCCAGAATCAGTAGTAAAGTTGCTAAACACAACCATAAGCTTTCCTTCAATTAACTTACAACATAATATGGTTTTAAATTTTCCAAAAATTAAAAAAAACTGGGTAAAAGAATGAAAGCTGAGTTTCGGTTAAGGAGAATACTCACCACAAAGAGAACTCGTGGCACCTTCTGTTTTAGTAGAATCATGTCGGATAAATCCTTCAAAAGCAGAACGATGGTAATAAATCAGACCAAATGAAAGTTCTCCAAGATTAAGTTTGGCATGATTGTATCCAACTTCTCCGGACTAAAACAGAAAGCTAATCGATAGACTGGTTTGAGAACTTATTTTTGATATCGATTATGCTGAATGAAAAGCCCACCTTGCTGGGCTATTTCTACTTGATTGTGCAAAGATCTGGTCAGCACCCATCGGATACTGGTCAGCACCCATCGGATACCTCAAACCAATAAAAAGTTCGGGTCAAAAATCTAAGTGGGTTTCTTGACATGTGTGGACTAATGTGTGGTGACTACAGCAAATATATATATACAAGTAACAAAAATGCTCCGCACAAAAGGGGATAATATGTGTGTTGGGCCTATGTCTGTCGTTTAAATTCCGGTTGAGAAAGCAAGTATATAAATCCGACACAGCAAGTTTGGGTGGGTGGTTCTATCTATGGCGAAAGTTGTTCAGTTCGATGCGGGCCTTCATTTGACTCGAAATTTGACCACTTTTGAAAATTTTAATTTTTGACCCAAAATCGCCTAAGTCCCCACACCACCCCACCACAGCACTCTACAGCCACTTTGAGCATGCAATTCTAATACAAAAGTTGATCAGCTCACTTAGGGCTTTCATTTGGTACCAAATTTGACCACTTTTGAAAATTTTAATTTTTGACCCGAAATCGCCTAAGTCCCCACCCCACCCCACCACAGCCCTCTACAGCCACTTTAGGTACACACTTCTATGACAAAAGTTGCTCAGTTCGATGCGGACTTACATTTGGTACCAAATTTGACCACTTTTGAAAATTTTAATTTTTGACCCAAAATCACCTAAGTCCCCAGTTCCCCACCCCACCCCACCACAGGCCTCTACAGCCACTTTAGGTACGCACTTCGATGACAAAAGTTGCTCAGTTCGATGCGGGCTTTCATTTGGTACCAAATTTGACCACTTTTGAAAACTTTAATTTTTGACCCAAAATCGCCTAAGTCCCCACCGACCCCACGACAGCACTCTACAGCCACTTTGGGTACACAGTTCTATGACAAAAGTTGCTCAGCTCACTTAGGGCTTTCATTTGATACAAAATTTGACCACTTTTGAAAAATTTTATTTTTGACCCAAAATCGCCTAAGTCCCCACCGACCCCACGACAGCACTCTACAGCCACTTTGGGTACACAGTTCTATGACAAAAGTTGCTCAGCTCACTTAGGGCTTTCATTTGATACCAAATTTGACCACTTTTGAAAAATTTTATTTTTGACCCAAAATCGCCTAAGTCCCCACCCCACCCCACCACAGCCCTCTACAGCCACTACGCACTTCTATGACAAAAGTTGCTCAGTTCGATGCGGGCTTTCATTTGGTACCAAATTTGACCACTTTTGAAAAATTTTAGTTTTGACCCAAAATCGCCTAAGTCCCCACCGACCCCACGACAGCACTCTACAGCCACTTTGGGTACACAGTTCTATGACAAAAGTTGCTCAGCTCACTTAGGGCTTTCATTTGGTACCAAATTTGACCACTTTTGAAAAATTTCATTTTTGACCGAAAATCGCCTAAGTCCCTACCCCACCCCACAACAGCACTCTACAGCCACTTTGAGCATGCAATTCTATGACAAAAGTTGCTCAGCTCACTTAGGGCTTTCATTTGGTACCAAATTTGGCCACTTTTGAAAAATTTTATTTTTGACCACTTGACCCCCTACCCGATTTACCCTTCAAACGGCAAAGTGGAGCCAGTCCAGCAAAATGGGTGGGTCGGACGGCAAAACGGACTCCGGGAATGAGCTGGGGGCACCAGAAAACTTCTATGGACAAAGTTTTGAGAGGCCACGCACAGTCCTCCTATATGGTGTTCTTGTAAGTCGGTACCGACTTGACCCTCCCGACAGCAAAGTGGAACCAGCCCAGCAAAATGGGTGGGTCGGACGGCAAAACGGACACCGGAAATGAGCTGGGCGCACCAGAAAACCCCTATGGACAAAGTTTTGAGAGACTATGCACAGTCCTATATGGTGTTCTTGGAAGTCGGTACCGACTTGACCCTCCCGACAGCAAAGTGGAACCAGCCCAGCAATATGGGTGGGTCCGACGGCAAAACTGCTTACGGGAATCAATTCGCCGTGCCAGAAAACCTTTGTATGAAAGAATTGTTCTTTAATCACGGTTTTTTTTGTGTCCAGGAGCGTGTCCAGACACAAATTTTTTTAGCTGGACACAAAAATTTTTAGCTGGACACAAGGTAGACACAGCTAAATTTTTCATAGAGAAGTGTCCAGAAAAAATTCCTGAGCATCCCAAATCTTTAAAAAAGCTCTAACTTTTCTGGGGGGCTATCGCCCCCCAGACCCCCCGCTCTTATCCTTACATTTTTCTCCTTTAGGCTTTGGTCACCTATCTTAACTTGGTTAATCTTTCCACAACTACGTATGTACTTACTTACTCTAATGCTTAACATTTCGATTTTTACTTATTTTATTTATATTTGTATTTAACTTAATTTAATAATTTCTTAGAAAATCCGCCTCTAGGGCGAAGTTTCTTTAGCAAATCCATGAAGTTAGTTCGATTTGGCAGTTGAAATTTCAAGGTAACTTTAGCCATTATTTGTGCAAAAATTAGCCAATATGAATTTCTTAGAAGGCTAGTTTTTAAAAAATTCTTCGGCTTCTGGGGGGCTCCGCTGAAAAAAACTGCGACATTCCGCACTTTTTTTGAAAATTCCGCAACTTTTTTCGGAGCTCTGCTTCAAGTTCAGCAAAAATTTTTGACCATTGAGTAGAAATTTTCAGTTATCTCTGATAATAAATACAAGTGCTTCAGGTACTTTTTGCAGAAAATTCCAAAAAAAATTTCGCGCCTTCGGCGCGAATTTTTATATTCATGTCTTTCAGTGCTATCCGAGATAGAATACTTAGTGAAGGCTTATGCAATGAAATTCTTTTAGTATATATACGTATAAACTAATTTCCCAAAATATCTGAAGAAGTATATACTTGCGTACACATAGTAACCACACTCACTCTAGTGTTCTGTGAAGTTTGTGCATTCGTTGTATATGCAGAGTCGTGGAAATATATACTTACATACCTAACCAGTTTAGACTCCAAATTGCACAAGAGAATAACCCATTTGTAAATGTTGCCAAACCATAATTTTAAACAATTTTCGCCCTATGGCAGCTTGTTTATATTTTGGGTCTTTACTGGCTGCCGAAATCAAAGTTTTGAGTGTTTCCATCAAGGATTTTCGTCAGTTTTACAAAATTTTCTCAGCTTCTGGGGGGCTCCGCCCCCCAGACCCCCCGCATCTCTACGTTTAAATTTTATATTCTTGTGAAAATTCTTGTCCTGTGGCTTGCGACGTCAACAAGAAAAGTGTGGCATCGGTGACCCTTGCAAATTGCTAGACAATTGCAAACAATAGACAACTATATACGTATAATTTATTCCTAAATTTCCTAAATTCCTAATTTTAAATAACAAATTTTATTCCTACACTAAAATAGCGAGTTAAATACCACTTATATAATATATTATATATTATATAATTATATAATTATATAATACATTATATTAAGGCTGCGCGAAATTTTGTTTCTGGACACAACTTTTCTTAGCTGGACACAAATAAAATTAGCTGGACACAAGTTTGACACAGTCCCGATTTTCAAAAAAAAACCCTGTTCTAAGTTGAAAAAAAGAGAGATATTTCGATTTTTCATTTTTCGAATTTTCACCATTTTTGACCGGCCACTGTGGTCGCATGGGAAGTGATAGAGAAACGAGACTTAGCTATTTAGTTAGTTCAATATATGTAGTTTCTGAATATAAAAAGAAATCGGCTCCAGCTCTTAACGTTCGAGCTGCGCAGCGACCACAAAAATGGTCACTTTTCGCTCTGAGCCGACTTTGCGGCGCCGCCGTGGCGCACCTGCGGCGCAAAAAAAGTAGCGATTCTTAAATGGCGCATGGGGTACTACCAGACCCTATACCCCTTTAGGTCCGGCCTCCGCTGCAGATTACGTGAAAGAGGCGGAAAGTCAGGACAATACGACCATTAAATAGGAGAAACCGGAAAAAAACATCGCCGCCATAACCGGTCCGGGGCGCAACTTTTTAACGGAAAGTGATACGGGGCTGAAACTTCGCACACATACTAAACTCGATGTGCTCTACAATTTGCGCATGAAATCTGCACAGGATCTGCGCAGGATTTTGCGCAGCCTCTGCGCAGCTTATTTTACGGTGTCTCCAGGGACTTTTGACACATATTATAGGGGTCGCTGCCGCGACCCCTATGATATATATATATATACGTACAGACAGTACGCAATGAAAGGATATATACACTTACATATTATACTCGCTTTTTCCTAGGCAAAAACTTCTGGGGGGGGAAGTCTGGGGGCACGGATTTCTAAGGGGGGGGGGGGACTTTTTCAAAAATGCTTGAAAAATTGCTCTTTTTGCTGCTGAGCTAAAAAATTAAACTATTTTTAACCTAAATTTAAGCTTAAAATAGCTAAAAATGCTTAAAATGCCTAAAAATCTGGCTAAGCCGGAATGTTTTCAAAATTTACCCTTAAAACCTTATTTTTCCAGGCACTTTGGAGTTCTGGGGGGGAAGGCCCGAATCCTGGGGGGCACTTCTGGCGGGCTCAAGACTTTGACTTGACTTGAAGTCTGGGAGGCCGATTTCTGGGGGTGGGGCGGCGCCCCCACCCCCACCCCCCCGTAGGAAAAAGCCAGCATAACGTACATATAAAATGACTACGAATGCACCGGGGCGAGGCCCCGTCCCCGGTAGTCAGGCCTCGGTCCCGGTGGTCAGGCCCCGGTCCCGACCAGGGCCAAAAATTAGCAAAACTTTGTAAATTTTTGACATTTTTTGACCCAAGTTTTGAAATTTCGAAAGTCAAAAGTACTACAAATCGTTTGTTTTCCCACAGATTTGAATAAAAACAATTTATATATCAGAAATTATTACAAAATTTAAATTTTCAAGAAATTTTTTGAAAATTTGCGATATGGACCCGTACTTTCCAGGAACCGGCCCGCCCATCTCTTCTTCTTCTTCATATTCCTGGAGCACGGTCAGAGCCATATGAGCATCGACCACAGCAAGAAGGAGATCTCCAACCGGACGGTGCACTGGGCTTATTCTAGGGAATTTTTCTTGGGGGGCGAGTCATTCTTGAAGGGGGGGGGCGAAAATTTTTCAAAATTTTTCTAAAAACATGCTAAAAATAGCGCTATTTTTATAGTAATCGCCAAAAAAGTTCGTTTTTAGTGCAAAAATAGTGCTTAAATAGGCAAACATCGACTAAAAATCTCTGACGAAGCCTGAAAAGTTTTGAAAATTTGGCCTTCTCAGCTATTTTTTTAGGGTAAAAGTTGGTACCAGAAGGGGCACCCACTTTTTGGGGGAGGGCGATTTTGGGGGGGGGAGGGTGTTTATGGGGGGGCCGCCCCCCCACTAGAATAAGCCCAGATGCATCTCTAAAATTACGAATATTAAAACCATCTTACTTGGCTGACAGAACCGGAACGAGCAAGCCGATTCCCAGGAAGGCGTTTGCCAGCAAGATTCCAGTCACGCAGCTGATTTTCCAGGCTGGATACAAACCTCTCCCAGTCAGTAACAACAGTGAAGTCTGATATCTCGAATACATCTGTCGCCTCCTACAAAACTAAAAACAGATGAGAAGAGATTATTTATATGCATAATATGACTTAGGAAATAAAAGTAAACTTATACAGTAAACCTGTATTATAAATAAGATGATATCAAGCTGCGAAAACAAAACAACTCACGACAAATCCAGTCCGTTAGAATTGTTATAATTTAGGCTAGTGTATATTACAATACGTATATATACGTACGTAGTCAGAACGGGGAAAGACATCATCGGCAAAGTGGGGGAAACGATGGCTGGCTCACCCTGCTCGACTGGCATACGTTATTTATAGATATAAAATCTGGTGCTGGTGTAAAATTCGAGCATTGTACTTTAAGATCATGATACAAATAACCGTTCCTGTCGATTGAGTGTTCGTGTGGCATGGGTCCGAAGTTGACACCCAAAAATGACCCTACAACCTAAGGATTTTTCCAATGTCTAAGATCATGCCACTTTGGCTAACCAAGGCTAATAACTAGGGATCGACCGGATATCCGGATCCTGCCGGATATTGCAGATCCGGATCCGGCAGAAAAACCATCCGGATCCGGATCTTTTTTGCAGTTAACAAACCAAAGGAAATTTATTACTGAAACTAAAATATAAATGCCTGGAGTGCTCTAAATTAATTTTTCTCCAGTGTGGCGTTTTACTGCGGGGGCTACTACCCCGTGTCAGGCCCGGATTTTGAAAAGGGGGGTCCAAGGTAGAACGCAAGGGGGGGGGGGGCCCAAATTGAAGAATTTTTGCTTATCGTGCCTCTGGCTTTTTTCTCTGAGTGTGCGCCGCAGGCGCGAAATTTTAGCTGTTTTTGCCATAAAAATAGCAAAAATTTTCCATTTTGTCATCCCAAAAGGGGGGGGGGGGTACCCCTGTGTATCTTAATATTCAACTTAACTCGAATAAGTTGACTTTGATATTTTATTAAATAATTTTTTACGCAAGTCATGCCAAATGAATTTCTACATATTTTCCATAATTATGTAATTTTTTTATAAATTAGTGTTAAATAGGTCTCCATGAGTAGTTATTTTAAGACATCTATAGACAAAAATTTAACAAAGTTTGCAATTATCAGACTACTTCTTGACGTGTTGGGTTTTTCCAATTTTAACTTGTGCTTTTCTGAATTTTTAAGCGATGCTTTTAATAAAATGGTTTCTCGGTAGTAGCAAAATTTTAGGTCTACTTACAGCGTTTAACCATTTCTTATGTATTGCAAAATTATTAGACAGGTAAGCATAACCGACTTGTAAACTAAACAAGATGACCCCCAAAAGGGGTATAGTTCTGCGCCTGAGCTTGAGGAATAAAAACATCCATAGAATTATGTAATAGATAATTTATGATTTGTACGCAGCAGTTTCACTATCGATGCTTTGTACCACACTCCGCAATGAAGCTGTAAAGTTGCTGGATTTACATGGATGCATCCAGGAAACCAGGACCTCCGGTTTTGGTTAACGAAGCAATGTCTTTAGATCAAACAATAAAAAAGATTTAGGACAGTAGAATATCCCTACGGAATTTGAAGGTTTCTTAGCTTAGCTTAGCTTATACACTTTTATTATTAGCTGTAACTTCCTCTGTTTGTTCTTTGAATTTTCATAAACGTCTTTTCAGTTTTCAATAAACGAATAGGCATATATACTATGGTAATGCATCACTCGGCAATCTCACATACGTATTATTGGAAGCATTTCAGTGGACCCAATTTAGATATAATTCGAGAACAGTATCGAGCTCTAACGGAGTAAAACTGCGAAACCAACAACTATCTTTTTAAATAATACTTGATATTTATTATCCAAAGTCTGTAATGAATATATTAATACTTTTCAATTCAATTGAAGTGAAAAAGCTTCTTGTTTCAAGGATTCTCAGAAAAATTTGATGTTTTTCTTTCCATTTATATCAATTTTTTCCTTTGTCCCGGAAACGGCCCGGGAAAAAATCCGGGCCTGTTTCGGGCCGCTCCGATCAAATTTTGATCCGGGCCGGGCTCTGGCCAGGCCCGGCCCCGGGCCCGAGCCCGAAACAGGCCCGGATGACAACTCTGCTTACAGCGTTTAACCATACTTATACAAGTAATAAAAATGCTCCTCTGGAGCATGAAAAAGTAATATGGGTAGTGGTGAGGTTGTAAAATCAAGAGAGGACTAGTCTTAAAAATGCTTAATATGGGACTAGGTTCAAAAAAAGAAGAGGACTAGGTTGTGGGCGAATTAATATGGGCACAGCTTCGCCGAGCAACCCATATTCGCGGACTGAAAAAGTTATGTATATATATTACATATGTATATATACGTACCAGTGTTCAGATTTAGTTACGGTACGTAAATAATATACGACTATGATAAACTAGTTTTAGTGGAAGCAAACATTTCTTTCGGTAAACTCTTAATATTTATTTACTGAGCGTTTTAACCATTTATAAGAAAAGTATATATTTCAACACTAACTTCAGGATTAGGACTCTCTCCGACGATCTTCTATTTCTATTCAACCGTTAGCGTTACAACCATAGCCTTGGTTTTTTCTCGTTGCTTGTCGTAGTCCAGCACAACCAAATTATATGCTATATAGTTTACGTATATATAACTGCTGGAATTGTAATTATTGACTGACATTAATTGCTCTGTATATATATGGCAATCGCCATGGCGAAGCGTGAAAGCCCGCGAATATGGGTTGCTCGGCGAAGCTGTGCCCATATTAATTCGCCCACAACCTAGTCCTCTTCTTTTTTTGAACCTAGTCCCATATTAAGCATTTTTAAGACTAGTCCTCTCTTGATTTTACAACCTCACCACTACCCATATTACTTTTTCATGCTCCAGAGGAGCATTTTTATTACTTGTCCTTCTGTCATTTTAAAGGTTCCCTTTCCAGCAGTGAGCTAACGCAGATAAGGAGCTTGAACAATGCAATAGGCAGGGCAAATGTGAGCAAATGGGCTTTCATTTGATACCAAACATGACCACTTTTGAAGATTTTAATCTTTGACCCACGCCGGCCACCCACCCACCGGTCGGTGGAGCCACTTTTTGTGGGTGGTATAATG
This sequence comes from Trissonchulus latispiculum, assembly GCA_030248195.1. Classification (NCBI taxonomy): domain Eukaryota; kingdom Metazoa; phylum Nematoda; class Enoplea; order Enoplida; family Ironidae; genus Trissonchulus; species Trissonchulus latispiculum. The sequence goes on along the minus strand of JASAND010010760.1, from coordinate 4,025 downwards.
ACAAAAGTTGATTGCCTCGCCAAGGGCTTTCATTTGATAAAAAACTTGACCACTTTTGAAGACTTTCATTTTTGACCCACAGCGGTCGGACCCACAGTGGGTGGGGCACCCACCCACAGGTCGGTGGGGCCACTTTTTGGAGGTGGTATAATGACAAAAGTTGATCGCCTCGCCAAGGCTTTCATTTGACACCAAACATGGCCACTTTTGAAGACTTTCATTTTTGACCCACACCGGACCCACAGTGGGTGGGGCACCCACCCACAGGCCGGTGGGGCCACTTTTTGTGGGTGGCATAATGACAAAAGTTGATCGCCTCGCCAAGGGCTTTCATTTGAGACCAAACTTGACCACTTTTGAAGACTTTCATTTTTAACCCACACCGGACCCACAGTGGGTTGGGCACCCACCCACAGGTCGGTCGTGGGGCCACTTTTCGGAGGTGGTATAATGACAAAAGTTGATCGCCTCGCCAAGGCTTTCATTTGACACCAAACATGGCCACTTTTGAAGACTTTCACTTTTGACCCACACCGGACCCACAGTGGGTGGGGCACCCACCCACAGGCCGGTGGGGCCACTTTTTGTGGGTGGCATAATGACAAAAGTTGATCGCCTCGCCAAGGGCTTTCATTTGATACCAAACTTGACCACTTTTGAAGACTTTTATTTTTGACCCACACCGGACCCACAGTGGGTGGGGCACCCACCCACAGGTCGGTGGGGCCACTTTTTGTGGGTGGCATAATGACAAAAGTTGATCGCCTCGCCAAGGGCTTTCATTTGACACCAAACTTGGCCACTTTTGAAGACTTTCATTTTTGACCCACACCGGACCCACAGTGGGTGGGGCACCCACCCACAGGTCGGTGGGGCCACTTTTTGTGGGTGGCATAATGACAAAAGTTGATCGCCTCGCCAAGGGCTTTCATTTGATACCAAACTTGACCACTTTTGAAGACTTTCATTTTTGACCCACAGCGGTCGGACCCACAGTGGGTGGGGCACCCACCCACAGGTCGGTGGGGCCACTTTTCGGAGGTGGCATAATGACAAAAGTTGATCGCCTTGCCAAGGGCTTTCATTTGATACCAAACTTGACCACTTTTGAAGACTTTCATTTTTGACCCACAGCGGTCGGACCCACAGTGGGTGGGGCACCCACCCACAGGTCGGTGGGGCCACTTTTCCGAGGTGGTATAATGACAAAAGTTGACCGCCTTGCCAAGGGCTTTCATTTGATACCAAACTTGACCACTTTTGAAGACTTTCATTTTTGACCCACACCGGACCCACAGTGGGTGGGGCACCCACCCACAGGTCGGTGGGGCCACTTTTTGTGGGTGGCATAATGACAAAAGTTGATCGCCTCGTCAAGGGCTTTCATTTGATACCAAACTTGACCACTTTTGAAGACTTTCATTTTTGACCCACACCGGACCCACTGTGGGTGGGCGCTGTGGGTCAGGGGTCACATCCAACGACCTCAGCAGTATGCTCATCGTTTTCAGCGACCCCGATTTACTATATATGGGTACTACCCCAAGGCCGAAAAACGCCATTTTTAGTGACTTTTAGGCCATTTCTAGTAAAAGTGGGACTTAGAAACTTTTCGCCAAAACAGGTGAAAAAATGCAAAGTTTGGGCCCATCTCCTGAAAGGTCCAGAGCGAAATTAAAAAATCCCCCTCGTTACATTCCGCGCATAGTCCGAAATATTCAAATAAAACAAACCAAACCGATCTAGCTGCTAACCTGTGAAAAAAAGTCGATCACAACCGAAGTGCCAAAATAGCGAAAGTCCGACTTTGAGGCCTTGGCACAGAGCCAAAATTGGCCAGGTGCCAAAATGACCAAAAAAAGGTTGCATGGGAGGACCCTGCCTACCAACATATAATAGTAGTATTGGGCCAAAATGCCCATATCGTTCCAACACTGCGCTGACATATGCACTTCCGAAAAGCGTTATTAACCGAGAAAAAAAAACAAACGCACGGTAACTCCCGCCTAGTGCAAAATTTCGAAGTCTGGAATTTTAACCAAAAGTATGGTGATACTTGTAGTACTGCTCGAGTACTTTACGATGGTAACCTTTTTACCCCTCCCGGACCTCTAATTAGCTGGCACCAGGACAACACTGTCTCCAGGGGGCCGCGCAGACGCCTTTATACCCATATTATGTAGGGGCGCTATCGCGCCCCTACATAATTGCGGCCTTGCGAAGAGCTTCAAAAGGAGCCATCACACGCCTCTCTAGCACTTACGGTTGGAGAAATTTTCGATCAACTGTGTATAAAAATATATACAATGCGCGAAAAATATATGGGCGGGAAAACCCCAGAAATATTTGCTGGAAGCATGCGAACAGTTTTGACTATACCATTCGAAAGAGCGGGTCATTTTTAGTACATCTGAATCAAAAGATATATATCATAGGGGTCGCGGCAGCGACCCCTATAATATGTGTCAAAAGTCCCTGGAGACACCGTAAAATAAGCTGAGAGAGGCTGCGCAAAATTCGGTTTGCGCAGATCCAGCGCAGACTTCACAATGCGCAAATTGTAGAGCACGTCGAGTTTGGTATTTGTTGGAAGTGTCAGCCTTGTATCACTTGCCGTTAAAAAGTAGCACACCGGACCGGCTATGGCTGCTATGTTTTTCCGGTTTCTCCTATTTGATGGTTGTATTGTACATAATTTTCGCCGCTTTCACGTGATCTGCAGCGGTGGGCGGACCTAAAGGGGTATAGGGTCTGGTAGTACCCTCTGCGACATTTAAGAATCGCAACTTTTATGCCGCAGCTGCGCCACAGCGCCGCAGTGGCGCCGATAAGTCGGCTCAGAGCGAAAAGTGACCATTTTTGTGATCGTCGCTCAGGTCGAACGTTACGAGCTGGAGCTGATTTCTTTTTATATTCAGAAATTACATATATATTGAACTAACTAACGGTCCAGGTTTCGTTTCTCTATCACTTCCCCTGCGACCACAGTGGCCCGTCAAAAATGGCGAAAATTCGAAAAATGAAAAATCGAAATTTCTCGCTGTGTATTCAACTTAGAAAGCTCAAATCTTCCATACAATGGTTTTCTGGCACGGCGAATCGATTCCCGCAAGCAGTTTTGCCGTCGGACCCACCCCTATTGCTGGGCTGGTTCCACTTTGCCGTCGGGAGGGTCAAGTCGGAAACCGCTTCCAAGAAGACCATAGTAGGACTGTGCATGGCCTCTCAAAACTTTGTCTATAGAGGTTTTCTGGTGCGCCCAGCTCATTCCCGGAGTCCGCTGTCCTTTTTGCCGTACGACTCATCCATTTGCTGGTGGACTGGTTCCACTTTGCCGTTTGAAGGGTCAATCGGGTAGGGGGTCAAGTTGTCGAAAATAAAATTTTTCAAAAGTGGTCAAATTTGGTACCAAATGAAAGCCCTAAGCGAGCTGAGCAACTTTTGTCCATAGAACTGCATGCTCAAAGTGGCTGTAGAGGGCTGTGGTGGGGGGTAGGGACTTTAGGCGATTTTGGGTCAAAAAATAAAATTTTCAAAAAGTGGTCAAATTTGGTACCAAATGAAAGCCCTCAGCGAACTGAGCAACTTTTGTCATAGAACTGCGTACTCCAAGTGGCTGTAGAGGGCTGTGGTGGGGTGGGGTGGGGACTTAGGCGATTTTGGGTCAAAAATTAAAGTTTTCAAAAGTGGTCAAATTTGGTACCAAATGAAAGACCCGCATCGAACTGAGCAACTTTTGTCATAGAACTGCGTACTCAAAAGTGGCTGTAGAGTGCTGTGGTGGGGTGGGGTGGGGACTTAGGCGATTTTGGGTCAAAAATGAAATTTTCAAAAAGTGGTCAAATTTCGAGTCAAATGAAGGCCTGCGCGAGCTGAGCAACTTTCGTCATAGAACCACCCACCCAAACCTGCTGTGTCGGATTTATATACTTGCTTTCTCAACCGGAATTTAAACGACAGACATAGGCCCAACACGAACACACATATTATCCCCCTTTGTGCGGAGCATTTTGTTACTTGTATAT
>JASAND010010759.1:0-10548 GCA_030248195.1 Trissonchulus latispiculum | reverse complement strand
AAAGAAAGCAGATCTAGAAAAGAAAGCAGATCTAGAAAAGAAAGCAGATCTAGAAAAGAAAGCAGATCTAGAAAAGAAAGCAGATCTAGAAAAGAAAGCAGATCTAGAAAAGAAAGCAGAGCAGAACGACGGAGGGACTCACGAAATGAAGCGCATTGTTCAATCTTGGCTTTCTGGATGTCCTTCATCAGTAACAATTCGTAGGACATATCCCGATTGGGTAAATTTCGGCAAATTTGCCCAAGTTTCTTCGCCGTGATGGGACTAGGCGCTTCGATAACCTTCTTGGCTCTTTCATCGTAGCCATAAAACATTAGCCTGTTATACTGAAAGGCATGCTCAGCAGAAATGAAACCCACTCCGTCAAACGTAAAGTTAAAGTGGTAGAAACAAGATAAGTTATCTAACTGACCAGAAAAAGGGACAATGCGGGGACTGGGAACAGGGTTATCAGCAGTGACGACTGGCGTGCAGGGGGTAGGCAGGTCAGTTTGAACTTCTTTGGCATATGACGCAGGCATCGCCGTCTGGCAAGCAACAGTGGAGCATACACACAAGTTTGTCGGTGTAGTGTAGGCTTTAAGGCAGCCATCACAGAGCCAGATGACATTAAATTTCTGCATCTTTTTAAAGTTGTTGAAGAGTTGTGGAATTAGACCGACACAGCGAGCATGGTGGCTTTTACCACAGGAATGGCAAAATACAAAATGATCCAGATGAGCAATATCAAAACCACAGTCACTAAAGCATTTCACAGGATGGTCTTTGCTGTGGTCCATTTTTCAAATCAATCAATCAATCAATCAATCAATCAATCAATCAATCAATCAGTCAATCAAAATCCATCCGGAGAAAAGGAACAGGAACGTGAGTCACAGCAGTCCATATTTTCATGGGGTAGAGATCCACAGACGTACGTATATATCTGAATCAAATGGGTTAAAACCTTTCTGCAATAAATTTTCTTGTTCGATCCTAATTTGTGTCAAGTTGATTGTTTTGTTGTTTATCCTGTTTTGTTCGTATTATTTTCGTTTCGTTTGTTTTGTATTCGAAGTAAACATTTAACTTCTTTTCCTGAGTAAATGCTTTCTTCTTCTTCTTCTTCTTCTTCTTCTTCTTCTTCATTAGCAGGAAAGGTCAAACGAATACATATATATATACATTTGTTTAATAGAGCCTATAGATTAAATTGGTATAGGTTTTACCTGGGTTCGATCTGTTATGTGAGGTCAAAATCGGACATAGTGCCATTTCAAGCCAAAATTTCAATTTGTCCAAAAATGCTTATTTTTGCCTTAAAATGGGTCTAGTTTGGCTCTAAATACAAGAAAAACACGTTTTCTATACGATAGGATGCTTAAACTGCCGAAAATAAACCATTTTAAAAAATTTCCAAAATTTGCCTATGTTTATGTGTTAAACATACCAAATTTTCAAAAGTCACTATGACCTCAATTTTTCAACAAAAACTAATAAATTTTGATGCAGTTGTACTACAAACAACCCGCTCTTTCGTTTGGAACGGTTAGAAATGCTCCTGGCAACTTGCCAAAAAATTTTCGGGGTGGGTTTTTTTCCCGCATTGGGGTTTTTTCCCGCCAGTTTGGGACAATTTTTCTCACTAACGGCGCACCCTAGAGAGGTGTTCTATAGCTCATAAGAAAGCTTACGACTAGGCCTAGCAGCCTGTATAGTCAGTATTTCAATATCTCAAACCAGTAAAAAGTTCTGGCCAAAAATCTGAAAAGTGGGTTTTTCCCCGCTTGACTATATCTTTTTATTATTGGAAACGACGTTTATTATAGTTCTATGGATGTGTGCATATTTTTCTGGGTGACTTGAATTTTGAAATATTTTGATTCTACTAAGGCAAACAAAAGTGACTGTCAAACGTTTAATACAGCGCATACATTGCTATTGAGAACCTTATGGCTGTTTTAAATATCAGCTGGTCACTTGATGATTGCGCATTTCATTATATATTCAAGAGTCAATTATTTATAAATGTTTATCCCTTCTCAATTCTCATCGACGGACAAGATATTGGGTAAATGTATAATCTTGTATTTTTATACGTAATGAACGGAGTTGTCAGTGCTATATATCTCACAATACATATACGTATCCAAAAAATGTACGCGTACAGTACTGGCACTGGGTGAAAGAAAACTACCAGTTTTTCTAGGCGATCCATCCATCCCTCGACCCACTAGTAGTGGGGGGAGGTCAAAAGTGGGAGGAAACTGATTGTTGCACTGTTCTGATATTTCCGAAAATATATATAATAAAATAGGTGGCAAGCTCCAATCAGGGGCATGTCCAAGATATTGAAAACGAGGTGGTTTTGACAAAAATTCCGCTATTTCTAATGAAGGATTAACAAAATTTTTCTTCGGACAGCCCAAAAGGAAGGAGGCCCAGGGAAGGCGGGTTGGTTGTTTCATACCATGGCTATGTGTAGACACAAGTGGGAAAAGATGGTATCAAATTTGATTCCTGGATCACTATAATGGCATTTTTAGGGTATGGAAATAGGGAGGGGTAGTTGGGGGCTTCCGAAAAGTGAGGGGGTGAGCCCAAAGTATAAATATACCGGAATTTTTAAAGAAAAATTTGCATTTGTAAGGTAGAAAGAAAGCACTAAAATCAGCATTCGGTTGTACTTCTAGTTGGCTAGCCTCGATATAAACCATCTTTTTTTACCCCACAGGTGGGGTAAAAAAGATGGGGGTGGGGAAAGAGATGGTCACTATTTCTCAACCGTGTGAGCTAGCAAAAATCCGACTAGCCCTCGTAATAGAGCCTGGATGGAGTCTGGACTTGTCCATTTGGGGAGGGGGCGCCTGATGCCCCCAAGTACGGTGCATCCTATGCCAATGTTTGGTTAATTTGCACTTGCTATATATACGTATACTACTTACAACTACAAAATTCTAGGGGAGGTGGACTGAAAAAATGGCTGGGGCGGGGTGCCTATACACGCATAGGCATACGCATAGGTGTGGCTGTGCAAAACAATCTGGTGGGGATGGGGGTTCTTACGGACGGGTAGAGTCCGCCACAATTGCCAAAAACATAGGTGTACCTGGGGGGGGGGGTGGGGGGGAACCCCTCTTCCCAAATGGAAAAGTGCCGACCCCAGTCCATAGTTTCCCTGGAAATTTTGGTTGGGGGGGGGCAAACTTCGAAAATTTGGTGGTCGACCCCCGAAATGTGATGGGGAGTACCCCCCCGAACCCCCCCCCCCCCAAAATTCGGACCTCAGAAAATTCAAAAAATGGCCTAAAGACGCAAAATTTTCTGTATTTTAACGCTTTTTTAGTCAAAGCAAGGCTTGTTTTTATCGTTTTAGGCGTTTTTATACCGTTTTAAACCGATTTTAAGCCAAAATTTGAGAAAAAATTTTCAAAAAATGACCATTTTTTAGCAAAATTTAGCTAACTTTTTGGCCCCAAAAAGTGCTGGGGGGGTTCGGGGGGGGGTAACCAAAAGTGGGGGGAGGGATAGTCAAAAAATCTGGGGGGGGGGTAAAGTTGGTCGAAAATTTTGGGGGGGATACCCCCCCTAGGGAAACTATGCCCCAGTCCCAGTCCCCACCATCGAAATTTTGGAGGCAGACCCCACCCCATAGTTTCCCTGGAACTTTGGGTCTGGGGGGGGGGGGTAAGTCTTGGCCGACCTGCGAAATGTGATGGGGGGTACCCCCCCCAAGTCCCAACCCCCCCCCCCCAGAATTCGGACCTCGGAAATTTCGGAAAATGGCCAAAAAATGCAAAATTTTCTGTACTTTAGCCCTTTTTTCATCAAAGTAAGGCTTGTTCTTAACGTTTTAGGCGTTTTTGCACCGTTTTAAATCGATTTTAGGCCAAAATTGTAGAAAAATTTTTCAACAAATGACCCTTTTTCGACCAAATTTAGCTAACTTTTTGGGTCCAAAAATCGTTGGGGGTGTTCGGGGAGGGGTAGCCAAAAGTGGGGGGAGGGATAGTCCAAAACTCTGGGGAGGAGGTAAATTTGGTCCCTAATTTTTCGATTTTATGCCATTTTTGACCACTTTTTGGCCAAAAATCTGGGGGGGGGGGTAGCAAAAATCCGAAAATCTGGGGGGGGTCGCCAAAATTTGTCATTTTGGTGGGGGGTCCCCCCCCCCCCTAACACATCTATGCTCCCCCCCCCCCCTCTAAGGAAACTATGCCCCACCCCCGAATGGCCAAGTCCCAGACACACCCACCCACCCTAATTTGCCAGACCCCACCCTCAAAATTAGTAAAAATTCGAAATTTTTGCAAAAAATCCAAGTTTTTTCGAATAAATGAGCAGCAAAAATGAAGAAATATTGTTGATTTTTAGGTGGAAATAACGTTTTTTAGCAAATTTGCAAATTTTTTCTAAACTTTTGACCATTTTTGGCCGGAGCCGGAGGCAAGGTGGCCGGAGCCGGAGTTTTTCAGAGATCTTTAGGTACAAGGAGAAACTTTAAATCGTCTCAGGTAAATATCGAAAATAAGTTTCTTGAGTTTTTTGCGCATGTCAATTTTGAATTCTCGTTGAGATGCAAAGTTCTATTAATATTTCATGCCACATTTAAAGTGCAAAGTTCAAAATGCAAATTTTAATTTCTGCGGAAACTTTCAAATTTTGGAACAGTTTGGAACAAATTAGCAATTGGAATAACAATTTATTCGAAACAACTCAAAGTAGACCTTAAAGAATTTAAATTAAAGCTTGGCGAGTAGTATATAATTACTTTGCTACGCTTGACCAACGAGCATAATTTGCTACTGTAAATAAGATTCCATCTTTTCCCAACACTTGCGTATCTTTGACTCTTCTTTCTGAACTACAGCCTAAGAAATAATTACTTTACTTTACTTTACTTCAAATAAGAAAATTTGAATGATTTAAGGTTAATAGATTTAAACGTTTTTCATAAATATATATATATATATATATACATATATATATATATATATATATATATATATATATATATATATATATATATATATATATACATAAAACTATTACATACATAAGGATGTATATAAAGTGTAGTGTTAACTTCTTACTGACTTCTGTTAAGCTGACGTACCTTCAGTTTCAATTCTTTTATTAAAACTTAAGGTGGCGTTTGCATTATCGGGATTATAGATGTAAAATTTGGGCCGATGGCTCAATTTAAATGAACTCCCACCTGAAGTTACTTTTGATGGCGGGGCATGTCTAAACAAAATTTCGGCAACAGAGACCACGTGTTTGGCTAGCTACCATTACGGCTTAAAAAATCGAAATTTGACGACAGCTTCGTATGACAAATTCAAATGCAATATGTCAAAGAGCATAAAAAGAGCTTTACAACGATATGCATATCTCTTCTGTACGTGGTTTCTATCGAAAGTTACAGGCAGTTGAATATATGGCAAAGTTACGTTGACCATTATCATTTCATATGGCAAAGTAAAAACTAGTCGTTCGAAAATGAGTTCTACTGGATATATCATGATGTTTTTGTGTTGGATTTGTTTATTATTTTATGAAATACATTATAAAACTTATTAAAATCAAAATATATGCGCAAAGTAGAAGCGATTAGTGCGAAATTTTCCAAATTAATTTTCTCTTTAATGCTTCAACCAAAGTTGCTCAAATTTTGCATGTACGTTTATTTCAGAGGTACAATTATCACTAATGCTAAACTCGCTAAACAAATTCTCGCAAACAAAAGTAACCTAGTCAGATCACCGTTATAAGCGAGACTCCTAGCGAACCGAAGACGAACTTTAGGATGACTGGAAGCCGGAAGATTAAAACAACTTTCTGTTCACTAAGGCAGCAGTTAAACTACTTCGTCACAAATACCTGGTTGATTTTTAAATCATTTAAATATTATTAAACCATGCCCGTTGGATGCGAAGAAGGATTCGTGTATTCAAAAATCTCTCCTGGGCGGAATTATACCCCTTTTAGGGGTAACTTGTTTAGTTTTTGCTTAAATCGGATATTCCGTGAAATATTGACATTCAAAATCTTTGAACATGAATAAAATTCTCAACATTGCATAAATCGAGAAACTAAAAAATTTGCCCCTGCGTAGGTTTATTTATACACTTGTGCAAAATTTGAGCTTATTTCATTCAGCCGCTAATGAATGACACCGTTTTGAAACTTTAAACTAATCCCTTTCGTGTAGGTTGCAAGCCAAGCATTGGATTCTTCAAATTCTAAATATTGCTATTATCTAACACCAGCTCTACCATTGCTGAACGTTTGAAATGGATTGGTTGAAAAATGAACTCAGGAGAACCATTCCCGGTAATGCAAGCGCCCCCTTAAAAGGGATTGAACTACATAAATATTAATTGTTAAAATGTTAAACATAAAACATATTATGTGTAATGAACTGAGTTGGATTAAATAGAAAATTTGGTTAATTTGACTCGATCTCAAGAAATGGGGTCGTCTCGATTAGGGGGGTTCACTTACACGGAAGGTTAGCGCGTTGCCTGATCAGACAAACTTAAGTACCAGATTCCCGAAAGGTAGTTTGCCAAAATCGGGGATCTCTACAGCCAACCTGTTAGGGGTGTCGTCGTGAGTTCGTTTTACATAGGGGTCGTTAGGATGATCGCAACAGGATCTAATCCAGCAGTATGATCGCAACAGGATCGTTCTCATCAAGGAGATCGCAACAGGATCTAGTTCAGTGGCGAGATCGCAACCGGATCTGGTTCGGCAGCAAGATCTCAACAGGATCTAGTTCAGCAATAAATCGCAACGGGATCTGACTCAGCAAGGTTGTCCCTAACTAAGTCTGGATGAATACTCAATAGTTTATTAACAGATTCCGGTATAATTCAGGAGTAGCAATAATACTAATAATAAAATAATCAAACAGGGGCACTAGACAATTAATGTTCACTTCAATTATTAACAATATACAGTCAAGGTACAAAGAACCAGGGTTTCCAACTTTTTTGTTAATTGATGCTTTAAATTGACCAATATGAGGGGAAGACTAATTATTAACAATTTGGTTACAGATTCTTTCTTTCTTCCTCTTTTCTTTAATAACTAACAGGACCTAAAATTCACCCTAAACTAACCCTAGGTTAGAGTTTCGTACCACCGCTGTGCTGTCCACTTCCTCTATCCTTCAAATGTTAACAGTTTTTAGAAAGCATTTGGAGTATAAGAGCAAATCCACATGACAAAGTTTGGCGAACTTCAACTGCTTGTCTCTGGAAGGGATCCTCTACGTGCTTGAAGAAGGCTGCTCTAAAGATAAGTTTTAAGAATGCTGTATATACTGACTTTAGTTTATTGATTTATGAGGATTCAGGAATTTAAAAACCTTCGACCTAGGTTTTTAACGTGTAGGTAATAAATTAACAGTAAACTGACTCTGCCATGAAAATAAACAGTGATAGGGAGCTCCTTGTGACTTGTCTTTTATACTTCTAGTGAGCACGAATCATGATTTGATTTTATAATTATTCTGGTTTTGAGGTAGCAGAGTAACCCTGTGGTAAACTGGAACTGAGCCGCTGTGGAAAGCTTGGAGGCATACGGAATTAATAATACAGGAAAAGGATGGTAACAGTATGCAGTATGTGGAGATAAAAGCTAAGTGAATTATTCCAGTTATTATTGTTCCAAGTTAATGGCTTACAACTTTGCGGTTTGCGCTGTGCTTGAGGTAGGTTGAGAAGAGGAAAAGGCGCGGGGGGTGAAAAAGGTCCCCCTGTGTCGGCTGCCTCTTTTCAATTCAACTTAAGGCGTTTTGTAGAACTATACATATACATAGGCTTAAAACATTTTATTGTCCAAAGCATTGGCAGATTTTTCTACTATCCTGTTTGAGTGCTCGGCCGTTCCCGCCCACTCTCACTCCTTTCTTAGCTTCTTCTTCTTTTTCTTCCTGATACTCCATTTTTTGTCACCCACCTTCCGAGCGGGTATATAGTTTTCAGCCATCCTAGTCACTATTGATTTGCGGGGGGCAATCCCTATCTGTGTCTAAGATCTCGATTGCCTTGAGTGTGACTGCGGTCGCCTTAGCGTTGGGCTAAGGGGCCAATAACCGCACGTCAGAACTGCTTGGGGGTCATGTTTTCTGTCCGTGACCTTTGTCTCTCCGCTTCTTGTCTGCCATTCAGCGGACCGCGGGGAGCAGCACATAAAAGGTCTCTTTGAGTACCTATTTAGTGCTGGGCACCACGACAAAAAACCCTAGGTTAATCTTCTTCAGGTAGTGATTATAGGGTACAGTCAGGTATAGTGCGCGTGAGTGTGTGTTTAAATTAAACTGACTTCCTTATTATTAAAATTATCATTAAATTATCATTAAATTAAATTATTATTATTATCAAAATAAACTACAAACAACAGAGAATATTAACTAATAATTAGTTAAATTTAACGGAATTACAATTCTTTTCCGGGAATGGGTGAGCGGGCTTAGATCTGGTATTAAAGATTCTCAAGGAATCCCACAGATCTAAGGCGACTATCGGACGGTGGAGAGTACAAGAGCAGGGGTCGGTCTAGGCGGGGAGTTACCAGGAGATGCCCGAAATATAATAATATAAATTAAAGACTGTAATTTAAACGGTTGTCTTCTTTCAGCAAATTCCACTGGTTTTCGATATATCTCCGATAGACTGGTTAGGTTTTAGGCCTAAGCCAGAGACCGGGGAGCCTGAGCTCCCATGACAGAGAGAGATGGTACAATCGGGGAAGAGCACATAATTAGATATTTTGGAGAGGAAATATAAAAGAACAAGATTAGAGTTCTAATAAGACTAGGTTTCAACAGTTTTCCCAATTTGATCCGGTTCCAGCGATGGTCTCTGCCTTAGACACTAAACTCCTGATTTCATACAGTTCTCAGCACAATGTACCGTTCCAAAACAACTGTACCTGATTAACCAACTGATAAGGACTATACGGACACGATTCCAATAAATCACTGATTATTGACTTGAGCTACTGATACTGGTAAGGCGCTTCAGACTGGTTGTTCACTGATACCATACAGATTACAGGCGGATCGGTCTGGCAGGACGTGAGGACGAACCTGGATCAAATGGGTTAAAACCCATTAATACAGGATATGTGTGCGGGAATCAAACCCAGCAACTATTACTCACTTTAAATGGCTTTCTGTGATAAAGGTGGAAGTTTTGTTAATTTTGAATAATGTTTGGCCGAAACGACTAAAAATAGCATATTTTGAGCCAATTTGCAGTTAGGACAGAACTATTTGCGCGTTATTAATTTTGATACAGACGAATTTCAAACAAGCATCGATTTTTAGGCCAGTTTCTGCCTCATGGTGCGGAAAATCGCCAGTTCAGCACAATTCTTTCACCGATATTCAGTTTACTTCGGTTATACTCGAAATGAGGACTCTAAACGTTTGTAGAACAGGAAAGCATCCGTTTCCTGCACAAAACTAACATTAATTATAAGCATTCTCTTTCCTGAGATTGCTACTTTTCCGGGGTTCATTAGAAGATGGTTCAAGGAGATTTCCAAATCTTACGTACTGATTGACATTATCACGTTAACTAGCTATTACATGTACATTTTTCAGGTACTGATTTTACTGCTTATCTATTATTATTTATAATATGTGCCATTCGATTCCAGTATTCATTTCTAGATGTTGGTTAATAATGGTAATTCACCATTTACAACCATAACTGTCAGAGAGTATTTGACGATGTCACATTTAACTTTTAGAATTATAAACTGATATAAAAAAGTTTAAGTAGAAGCAATAACACTCATTACAAAACTGCAAACCAGACCGAAATTGGTTGCTTCGCTAGTAAATACAAACGAGGGCAAGAGTTATTGTTTGGTATTGTTTTTCCTGCACTACTAGACCTTTAGGAAAACGGTTAACATGGGATTTTTAACTTCCATGATAAAAGCCTAACATAAAAGTTTGGGGGGTTTTAACAACATGTTTTAACAACATTTAACAACAACAACACAAACAAATGAGGGCACGAATGGCACAGTCCTAACCAGTGGACATTCATACAAACCTAGCATACTTGCAAAATGGACCAGCACAGAGTCCTTATTTGCGATTCGTCCGCTCCTTGAGCATAGGATTACCTACGCGGACGAATCGAGGACTACCTGGTAGTTACAGCCTATTCTGGGAGTCCCCGTGACTCTGAATTAAGCTAACTACCTAATTTGCATATTATAACGATACGACAGTGGACACTCGTTCACGCTGGCTAACATTCGCACACTCTTTCAGGCATCGATCGGTAAGCGGATAATCAGACACTTATTCATAATCATACAATTTCCTGCCTAATATGGGAATTCTATGATAATTTGTAATGAAGTTGCTAGTCTCCAGAGACAGAAAACGCTCTGCTCTCCGGTCTAGTGACAGAAAAACTCTGCACTTGATTACACGGAAGGTCAGCGCGTCCACTTAGGAAAGTAGACTTAGGCACCGGATCTCCGAAAGGTGGTGTTCCAAAATCAGAGATTCCCTGCAGCCAACCTTTGTAGGGG
>JASAND010010758.1:0-22539 GCA_030248195.1 Trissonchulus latispiculum | reverse complement strand
TGGATTTGAGGACCGACCTGTATTCCTGGAAATTCGAGGCCGAATTTCAAGTTAACAAGGGGAGTATGTTAAATATCAGCAACTTCCGAAAGGTTGAAATCAGTGCAATAAATCATTCTCAACGTCCGGGGATGTGGAGCAGTGGTAGAGAGTTCTACTTCTTAAACCAAAGCTCGGCGGTTCGATCCCCGCCCTGGAAACTTTTCTTCACATATTTCAGATCCTGATTTCAACCTTTCACATTTTCATTGTCATTGTCAATGCTCATTGTTAGATTTTGTGTCAGCCAGTCGAACAAAATTCAACAATGCAAACTATTATTTTATAATATAAATGCTCAATACATCACTGTTCCATAGAATTAGAAATAGTAGCTTTTCATAGAACACCTTAGCCATATAATACCTTAATTCCAACAGAATGTGAAAACGTTGATAAAACTGAAATAGTGTCTACAACCACTGTGCATGCTTGTAAATTTGTTCTAAAGAGTTGGCAAATTTATCATTATTGTAAAAAGAAAACGTAAAATGTAATTTTTACCTATAAGTATATACTTGACTTTACAATTTTCTAACTTGCGGTGCACAAACTGAAGGGGGGGGGGTGGGGGGCGGCGCGCGACCCCAGAGGCCATAATAAGCCATAGGTGGCTAGGCTGCAGGTTGTTTTCCCCTGTGAGATTCCCCATGAGAAGGCCAGTCCTCGCTCCCCCTTCCCCCATACCCGAGCCCGACTACTGTCCCCAGCTGAGCTACCCCCCCCCCAAATAGGGCCCAAACTTTGAAAATAATGCAAAAATGTAGAAAACATTTTTGTAAGTTTAGAAAATTTTTTAAAACATGTCATTATCTTGGATATAGTTTTGGCTTTGGCGGATCATCCCTAACAGTTTGTATTTGGGTGTGGTCTCCGAGCCAGTTTGGGCCTTCTACTCCCCCAATCAATGGGGGGCGGGGGGGGGGTCGGACGAGGAGAGGAATTCCAAGTTGCCATCTTCTTGGGCTGGGCTTCCAAATTTAAGAGTTGGTCTTGCTTTTTGGACTGGGAATTATCTACCAAGCCCGCGGTACTTGATCCGGCTCATTATGACCATAGGTGTACCACCTGTTTGGGTTGGGGTGGGGGGGGGAGTAAAAAGTTCAAATTTGACTTGGGGGGTCTAAAAATCAGAAATTTTTGAAAAAACTGTACCCAAATTGTTTTCAGCTAAAAATGACCCTTTTTTGGCATAAAATCTGCTATTTTCGACATAAATCTCAAAAACCACTCGTACTGCGTTTTAAAACCTATTTTTAGTGTTTTTAACGATGTCTAGCCAATTTTGTCAAATTTTTTCAGAAAATTTTGGAAAAAATTCATGTTGATGAAAAAATTTGGCATTTTTTCTTGTTTGGACCCCATTTTAGGGGGAGGGGGGGTCTGAACTCGGCTTGGGGGGCTAGTCGAGGTCGGGTATGGGGGGGGGGGTCTGGCCTTCTCGTGGGGGGGTCTCACAGGGGGGTAAACTGTAGCCTGGTTGGTACACCTATCCTATGCATATGACTATGGGACACCATAAGCTCTGATAAGTGGATAACCACATAGTCAATAAATATATATATAAGCTCTTGCTTGTCTTAACGTTGTTGATACTGGATTATAATATGTGGAAAGAATTATATACAATCCAACATTGTCGGTGCCGTTGATCTTTGGATTTTGGAAGTGCTACTGACATTAGTATCGGGCCTCTGTTCGTTTGCAGTATTCGTACGCTACGTACATACTTCACAAAGCTTTTTCTAGTGACGACTGCGAGCGAACTGAAATACAAAACTGTCCATTTGTGCCGTCTCCTGCTCAGTCTGAGACTTGACTTGAATTCGTGTTTCTATTCTTTCATGCATTTTAGGAATCTAAAAGCATTTTTATGTATATATACCAAAATTTAGGAAAAATTTGTACATACAACTTTATATACTTACGATCCTAAACTGCTTTTTCAGTTTAGCATTAAAATATTTTTTCTAAACATAGGGCTTTTATAAAGCTATGGAGATGGTGGAGTGAACAAAAATTTGCCTTGGACATTCGGAAAATTTTACATTTTACCATTGGGTCGAATACCTGATGCTAGAGTATGTATATACGTATATATATCGATTTATATAGATAATTTGAGAATGGACCGGTGAGTCAGCAGGATCACAGGATTTATCAAAATCGATCCACTATTTTTCTATCATTTTTGAGAGATGTCGCTTATATATAAGCAATATGATCTGGTGGGAAAGGGAGTTGTTGGTTGACTGTAAATAGGGCTGAAATTTGATTGCAGCTGTCAAAACACTAAAGTGATCATCGACGAGTATATACGTATATAATTGACGCATTCAAGATTTGTGGAAGCAGCATCGGCGCCGCGTCATAATAAAATGTGAACCTCCCGATCAGGAGAAGGGCCATTTCTTAGCCAAATCGGACACTAATGTTTTTCCCCAAAGAAAAGTAATTGATAGAGTGAGCCAAGGCAAAAGTTTTGTATCCTCCCTCATCTTTATAAGCGCCTTATAATATAAAGTGTTGTCAAGTCGATCTATTTTATCAATAAGCCGGAATTTGTTTTATAAACCAGAACCATCTTTTCCTGTTCGTTTGAGGAAATAAAGTAGCCGTTTCGTCTGGACGATAATGCATATAAGTTGAAGAATTTGGGAAGACTGAATACACCATGCTTTCTAAGTGTTTCTTAGGTACTCGTCTGTCTACATATACGTATCTGTTGTTTCCCAATAAATAAGCTGGGTTTTTCTATTAACACTCTTCGCTTTAGTTTTAAGAAAATTATGTATATATGTATGTAACTTTTGTCTCATTTTTGTTCGACAACGAATTTACGTATTTAGTGAGTGGTAAGCTTTAAGCCATATTTGAGAAACATTTTTTGAGTCCCAACGGGGATCAACTGAAAAGTTTTGTTCCCCCGTTTGTCTGGCTGTGTGAATTATTGGACCAAGCCCTAAATTAACCGAACAAGCTGGAACATTACGCTGTTAAGTTTATAAAAGAACCTAACAGAGTGCTGTAAGACCTTGCGCAAGAATTTTAATGTGCGAGACAATGTACATACAACATACTCCAGACCCACCCCCATATTTTAATAGAGAATTTTTGCCAATGCAAACTCCTGGCTGCAGGGTAGAATTTTTGCGTAGCTCCTTTGTATATGCGCATATTTAAGTAAATATGTTTATTAGTCTCTGACTGCACTTATCATAGGGGTCGCGGCAGCGACCCCTATAATATATATGTGTCAAAAGTCCCTGGAGACACCGTAAAATAAGCTGCGCAGAGGCTGCGCAAAATCCTGCGCAGATCCTGCGCAGATTTCATGCGCAAATTGTAGAGCACATCGAGTTTAGTATGTGTGCGAAGTTTCAGCCCCGTATCACTTTCCGTTAAAAAGTTGTGCCCCGGACCGGTTATGGCGGCGATGTTTTTTTTCCGGTTTCTCCTATTTAATGGTCGTATTGTCCTGACTTTCCGCCTCTTTCACGTAATCTGCAGCGGAGGCCGGACCTAAAGGGGTATAGGGTCTGGTAGTACCACATGCGCCATTTAAGAATCGCTACTTTTTTTGCGCCGCAGGTGCGCCACAGCCCAAAGTCGGCTCAGAGCGAAAAGTGACCATTTTTGTGGTCGCTGCGCAGCTCGAACGTTAAGAGCTGGAGCCGATTTCTTTTTATATTCAGAAACTACATATATTGAACTAACTAAATAGCTAAGTTTCGTTTCTCTATCACTTCCCATGCGACCACAGTGGCCGGTCAAAAATGGTGAAAATTCGAAAAATGAAAAATCGAAATTTCTCGCTGTGTATTCAACTTAGAAAGCTCAATTCTTTCATACAAAGGTTTTCTGGCACGGCGAATTGATTCCCGTATGCAGTTTTGCCGTCGGACCCACCCATATTGCTGGGCTGGTTCCATTTTGCTGTCGGGAGGGTCAAGTCGGTACCGACTTCCAAGAACACCATATAGGACTGTGCATGGCCTCTCAAAACTTTGTCCATAGAGGTTTTCTGGTGCGCCCAGCTCATTCCCGGAGTCCGTTTTGCCGTCCGACCCACCCATTTTGCTGGGCTGGCTCCACTTTGCTGTCGGGAGGGTCAAGTCGGTACCGACTTCCAAGAACACCATATAGGACTGTGCATAGCCTCTCAAAACTTTGTCCATAGGGGTTTTCTGGTGCGCCCAGCTCATTTCCGAAGTCCGTTTTGCCGTCCGACCAACCCATTTTGCTGGACTGGCTCCCACTTTGCCGTTTGAAGGGTAAATCGGGTAGGGGGTCAAGTGGTCAAAAATAAGATTTTTCAAAAGTGGTCAAATTTGGTACCAAATGAAAGCCCGCATCGAACTGAGCAACTTTTGTCATAGAAGTGCGTACCTAAAGTGGCTGTAGAGGGCTGTGGTGGGGTGGGGTGGGGGCTTAGGCGATTTTGGGTCAAAAATTAAAATTTTCAAAAGTGGTCAAATTTGGTACCAAATGAAAGCCCGCATCGAACTGAGCAACTTTTGTCATAGAAGTGCGTACCTAAAGTGGCTGTAGAGGGCTGTGGTGGGGTGGGGTGGGGACTTAGGCGATTTTGGGTCAAAAATTAAAATTTTCAAAAGTGGTCAAATTTCGAGTCAAATGAAGGCCCGCATCGAACTGAACAACTTTCGCCATAGAACCACCCACCCAAACTTGCTATGTCGGATTTATATACTTTCTTTCTCAACCGGATTAAACGACAGACATAGGCCCAACACACATATTATCCCCTTTTGTGCGGAGCATTTTTGTTACTTGTATACATGTATGTACATATATAACAGTCACAGCCACTAGCGTAGCCAGAAAAAATTTCGGGGGGCAATCCAAAATTTTTCAAACTTAACTGTGCCTACTGCCAGTTTAAAAGGGAACCGCAAGCATTTTATTAAGGGGGGGGCTACGAACGGGTTGGCACGACATCGTCCTCGGAGAGCTACTTTTTCGCCTATCGTTAGCCAACATATCAAAGTAAAAAAGTTTAGGGTGGGCAACAATATATCTCATATATACACCGTTTTTGGCAGGACGCCAAAGTACAAATTTTAGTTCGAAAAATGGGTTTTTTCGGAAAGCTTTTTTCAGCTCTGGTGAATTATCGGCTTGACCGATCTTGACACTTTTTGCCTCAAATATTTATTGTTACAAGTACTAAATATTAAAAGTATTCCGGCTTTCGAGCGTTGCTTGCATCTTCAGCAATAACAGGTCAAAGTTTGAAATTTGGCAAAAAGTTGCGAGGTGACAGTGCGCCGTTTCCGATCTAATAAAATTGGCAGCCCCTAGCCTACCCCAGCTTTTTACCAATTATTAAGCTCTAACTGGGGCGAACTGTTGGTAAGTTTCGAGAGTTTTGATTTTCTAGTTAGTGTGCTAGCAAAGTTTTCGTTAAGAAATAACCCTTATTTTTAGGCCTGAAATAAGCGCAGTAAAAATGGGGTCAAAAATTTTTTGTCTCCGATTTTGCCGAAAAGGTACTTACAGGGGTTATTTGATCTGCTGAATCCGAATATGAAATCCGTTTTTCGATATGACGCTTCCTTCGTTCAGTGTACGCTTACAACTGTCTGAGCTTTTTGGAGCGATCGCCATCCCTACTTCGAGAAATCAATCTAGCATTTCTAAACATTGTAGCGAGATTTAGTGACCTAGCTTTCTGTACATCTTGGTACACTCACTGGCCTATAATGCGCAAAGTTTCAGCCGATTCTGCCGCAGTACTTTGGAGTAATTGACTCACATCTTCGAAATGGCACCAAATAACGGCGACAATGTCAATACTGAAATCTAGCACTGCGAACGCAGGGATTAACGAAATCACGTCATTTTTACATAAGTTAAGACAGATACTTGGAGTATTAATTAGAGTAAAGTTGGGTTCATTTGGTAAACCACAGCTCATTAGACGTTAGTTAACCTCCACCCGTATAGACCTACAACACCCAATTTTTCGCACTTAGATTGCTTCTCACAGAAAAGTATATATACTTTGATCTGAGGATTATTTTACACGATATCAAAGCGCTATATGTCAGAACTATTTCTGGAAAATTTGGGCACCGTACCTTGCCTATAGCGATCAGGGCGAGGCGAAGTTTGTGTACGTGTCATGTCGAGCTTTGGACCGACAACACCAACTTCTGATGGCTCCACAGGACGCTACGCTGCATGGAATTCTTTCAAACTTTAAACTATTTTACACTAAAGCTAATACTATAGCAAAAGACTAGCTAGCTTTTCCAAAATTGAACTTTTAGTGTAATTCGTAGCCCATCCCTTAAGGGGGGGGGTCCATTTTTTGGTCATTTTTTCGACTTTCTCCGATGTCGCTCATTTTTCATATTTCATAGTCCGAACTGTATATTTTAACGAGTTTTTGAAATTAAAGTCGTAAGTCTTACGGTTGTTGAGTAATTTGACGTCAAAGTTGAGATATTATGTGTTAAACATAGGAAATGTGAAAAGTTGTCACTTTTTCACGTGCGCCAGAGAAATCTCGCGAATGGCAAAATGGATCCGCCCAAACTTTATATCATATTTTTGCCATGTTTCCGAACTGTGATTTGTAGGAATCAGAATTTTGATTTAGGTCTTTAACAATTTTTAATGAATTTTTGAAATATTAAAATTTGGCACCAAATTTAACAGACATCAAATTTTAATATTTCAAAAATTCATTAAAAATTTTTAAAGGCCTAAATCAAAATTCTGATTCCTACAAATCACAGTTCGGAAACATGGCAAAAATATGGTATAAAGTTTGGGCGGATTCATTTTGCCATTCGCGAGATTTCTCTGGCGCACGTGAAAAAGTGACAACTTTTCACATTTCCTATGTTTAACACATAATATCTCAACTTTGACGTCAAATTACTCAACAACCGTAAGACTTACGACTTTAATTTCAAAAACTCGTTAAAATATACAGTTTGGACTATGAAATATATATGTAAAAATGAGCGACATCGGAGAAAGTAGAAAAAATGACCAAAAAATGGACCCCCCCCCCTTAAGTTAGCTTATTTTTCGGGCTTTAAATTAAAATTATTAAGAGATGTATATAATAATAGAAAATAAAAATAGCTGCCTTTGAATGATTGATGCAATTGACACTAGATTCGAGTCTGGGGTTATTATTAAAACAAATTATTTAGAAAGTGTCAGGTATTTACATAAGGGATTTAAGCCGTATTCAAAAATACCCGAAAGGAAACCACCACCTTAAATAACAGAAAGCTTATTCGCAAACTTATCTAAAGGGAAGTGAATGAATGAAAAGATGCTAATTTATACAACGTTTCACGGTAGTCAAAACTTACTTGCTGTTTTCCAGAAAAAAATGTGTATACGCGTTTCTGAACAAAAACATTGCGCAATGCAAGTAAGTACTATACTTGACGGTTGTGAAAATTTATATATATATATATATACGCATTTTGTGGTCGCTTTAGAGTTAGGTTTCTCGCGCACCCGTCGGAGCAATTTCAATATGTAACGTTTTGGTTTCTGACAATTATTTTTCGTTGTTTCAGGCAATTCAAATGACTGGATTTGGAATAGACGAAAAATACGCAGATTTCCTAAAAGTATGTTGAAGTTGAATACTGACTGATTTTAACGGAACCAGATGATCTAAGCATATATACATTAACACTGAGTCTAACTCTGGGTGGTCTAAACCGACGCTGGCGACTGTTTATATACCGGGCTTATTCTACTGGGGCGGGGGCCGGGGGGCCCCCCATAAACACCCTTCCCCCAAAATCGTTTCCCCCCCAAAATCGCCCCCCCCCCCAAAAGTGGGTGCCCCTTTTGGTACCAAATTTTTCCCTGAAAAAATCGCTCAGAAGGTCAAATTTTCAAAAATTTTCCGGCGTCACCGGAGATTTTTACTCATTTTTTGCCTTTTTAACACTAAATCTGCTTATTTTTGCAAAAAATATCAACTTTTACAGTACATGCCAGAAAAATAGCGCTATTTTTAGAAATTTTCGCCCCCCCCCCAAATTTCCTTGCCCTGCAGACTTTTTGGTGGGGGGCCTACCCAAGAAACCCCCCCCAAGAAAAAATGCCTAGAATAAGCCCAGATATACTCCTCCCCTGAAAGTTCCAAAGTTTTACCGAGATTTGCAAAAACTGCAATTTGTAACATTTTTGGCCGAAAATTGGCAAAAATGATTTCTTGGCGATTTGTAAGCATTTTTTTGAAAAATCGTTAAAATTTGCTTAAAATGAACAATTTCTGTAAACAATCGTTGCGTACCCTTTTTCCCTGCTGGAGGAAAAGGTCTTCTATTATACAGGAGAGCGCGCGCACCCAGAATTTTGAAAAGAGTAGGGGTGGGCTCCAGTCTGAAAAACGTTTGCTTTCGCCTGACTCTGACACATTTTTGCCAGGAGGAGTAACAATTTTTAACAGAGTTAGTTACGTGCTGCTGCTGAAATGACGGGATTTTGAAACAGTCTCAAGATCACGCGGAGGGTCTGGGGGCGGAGCGGAGCCCTCTATAAGATGAGAAATTTTCGAATTTATGACAAAAATGTTTTGTGCAAAACTTTAAAAAATTTGAGTGAGTGTTAAGAAATTTGTTGGCATGAAAAAATCAGTAATGCAAGCCTTTACAAAGATTTGAAATAACGTTTATCTTATATGGTCGTTGCTACATGTTCTGCTCCAATTGATAAAAATTAGGACACAAAAGGGTAAATTTGCTAATTTTTATATTATAATTACGTATAGTCAGAGGGGGGAAAACCTGACGGAAAAGAAGGGGAAAAACATGGTCGCCTAATCCCCAACCATAACAGCTGCAGCTGCCTAGTATAGCCCATTAGAAAGAGCAAGTCTAGAACTATACCCTACAATACCAGATTGGTTTCTAAGTTTGATTCTGTAAGTACAGTACTTGACCAAATTTGACCTCCCAAAATTGGCCAAAATGCTAAGGATTTCCGAAAGTTTGCAAGTGTATATATATCTAACCAACTATCAAACTTTGGCTACTATAAATAGGCATGCGAGCATAATTTGACTTGCTCTATCACATGGCAATAGTGGTTTTCCCCTACGTACACCCAGTAAAAAAATTTGACCATGTTTTCCCCCACATTGGGTCCACTAGAGCGGGGAAAAACATGACCAAATTTTCAAATTTTTGCGTATGCAACAGGAAGGCGTAACTAATGCTTCTATAGGAAAGAGAATGCTTTAAAACCGCTAAAAAACTCAAAATATGCCAACTTTGAGCATTTTTGAAGCTTCTAGTTCGAAAATTTGATTTGCAGCATCAACATGCCAGGTTTCATAAGTTTCTATGGTAAAAATGAAAATTTTGAAAAAACTTAAAAAATGATGGGATATTGCAATTTTTAACACAACTAACTTATTTCTAGCTATATTCTGCATATTATGGCCAGTTCCCAGCAGGTTTCATGCCCAAACAGGTTCGGTACGGCGGATTTGGCATTTTGACCAAAGAAATAGGGTTTTAAGCTTGTTGTGACGCTAGAATGGTGCCTAGGTAGTTTTGCACGCTAAAAACAGCTGAAAACAGCTGCTTTTAAACCACTCTAAACGGTAGGTTGGTAGAAATCCGTGCCATGTTTCCCCCCGCACCATGTTTTTCCCCGATTTGCGATGGACAAGTCCAGTTACTGCCAAAGCTGAGTGAGGTATAAGACAAGTATAAGGGTATAAGGGATGAGGTATAAGGGAAGATTTTCTAGTTCGAAAAAATTTCGAAGTCAGAGACGAAGTTCCCCTGCTCGGAGAGCCCCCATAATAGGAGCGAAATTGGTGTTTTCGATACATTTTTCATGGAAAAACGATATAAATTTCCAAGAGTGCCTGGATTTAGTCTAAGCGTAGATACTTTTATTTAAAGGTCGGACAATATACAAATTTTTGGCGAATATTTGGAAGGGGGGAGCAAAACTACCAGGAGGAGGGGCGCGTCCCCTTCTATAATAGTCTTTTAAAAATTAGTCTTATATACGTCAAGAAAATGAAGTAAACGCTGGCCAGCAGGCGGATCCACGAAGGATATAAGGCATTAATCGTAAAGAAATAATGAAAAACGCCTGCCTGCAGTCACTAAGGCCGTAGCCTTAGTCCGAACAGGAGAGAGCCAATGGGCGCTGTGAGCGCTCTTGCCCAGAGAGAACTACGTAATCTCTGGAGCTCCTGCCTGCCTCCTCCAACCAGGTTCTCTCTGGGTAAGAGCTCTCACTGCGCCCGTTGGCTCTCTCCTGTTCGGACTAAGGCTACGGCCTTAGTGACTGCAGGCAGGCGTTTTTCATTATTTCTTTATGAAAAATTAGTCTTGATATAGCAACTGTCCGTATTATTATTGTTATCGTTATGCTGTTGTGATTTCCGGGCTCGTCAGCCTCGACGGCTATATGAGGCACATCAGCCATCTAAAGTCGAGCACACGTCTTTGTAGTTCGCTAGCCAGCAGCACATTATTCAGAAAAGCCAGAATAGACAAGAATGAGGAAGAGGCAGACATCCACTCGGTAGCATAATTTAAGCACTTGGATGGCATCAGTGTAATTCGACATGTCTACGCCATGCCCCTGGGAGGATGGAACTCATGGGGGCACCTGTGGGGATCTCCATTTGATGGGGTCCATGTCCATTGGATTTCCCACGGAGGTGGCATCTAAGTCCCCCTGTTATCAGTATCATTAAAATTATTATTAAGCATTTAATAAGCATACCTCTCATTTTCTTGATGTAAGTTTTTGCCGTGTTTTTGTTAAAACCTTTGTATAAACGTAAACATGCACCGTATACACATACAGGCTTATTCTAGTGTGGTGGGGGTGGGGCCGCCGTAAACGACCTTCCCCCCAAATTCGTGCCCCCCCAAATCGCCCCTCAAAACCAAAGGGTGCCCCTCTTGGCACCAAATTTTGCCTTGACAAATTCGCTGAGAATGCCAAATTTTCAAAAATTTTCGTCGCCGGAGATTTTTACTCAATTTTTGCCTTTTTCAACACTAAATCTGCTATTTTTTTGCGATAAAAATCAACTTCTGCGGTGCATGCCAGAAAAATAGCGGTATTTTTAGCATATTTTTCGAAAAATTTTCGCCCCCCCCCAAAATTCCTTTCTCCTCGGACTTTTGCGGGGGGGCCCAAGGAGCCCCCCAAGAAAAAATCCCTAGAATATATAACTGGGCTTATTCTAGGGATTTTTTCTTGGGGGGGGGCTTCTTGGGGGGGGGGCCCCCCAAAGGTCCGAGGGGCAAGGAATTTTTGGGGGGGGGGGGCGAAAATTTTTCGAAAAATATGCTAAAAATAGCGCTATTTTTCTGGCATATACTATAAAAGTTGATTTTCATAGCAAAAATAAGCAGATTTAGTGTTGAAAAGGGCAAAAATTGAGTAAAAATCTCCGGCGAAGCCGGAAAATTTTTGAAAATTTGGCCTTCTGAGCGATTTTTTCAGGGCAAAAGTTGGTACCAAAAGGGGCACCCACTTTTTTTGGGGGGGGGCGATTTTTTGGGGGGGGGGGGAACGATTTTTGGGGGGGAAGGTCGTTTACGGCGGCCCCACCCCCACCACACTAGAATAAGCCCAGTATAAGCCCAGTACATATATGGACCAATTGTCTCAATTAACCTTTCTGTGTCAAATTTCGAATGCTCAGTATCTACTGTATATACGTAGATTATATAACCTACATGTTATTAATGCTATTAATATATACATGTTAATTACATTAACTTTACATTACATTTGTTAATTACATTAATACATTACTACACGTTATTAACATATTATTAATGCGCTTTCATTATGAAAATTGATATAATTAATTTTACAATCCGCAACCAAGGGTTGTTCGGCGAAGCTGTTGATTCGCCCACAACCAGCTCACTTTTCTAATCTAATCTCCAAACTGCAATTTTTAGAGTGCCCCTCTCCTGATTTTGCAACCAAACCATCACCCATAGTATGTGCTTTTTCTTGAAGGGGACCTTTTATGTTGAACAGTTTTAGGGACGTATTCATCATCTTGTACCTTTTGTGGGTCAAGAAAGAACCTTTTATCTTAATTTGTTGTGAATGTGCTGTGTGTCCGTGTATGTATACGTATTTGGTTTTTAGGAAATCGAATCCTTGGAGAGCAATGGCTCAGAGAGCAGTGTTGCTGCTGCTAATGCATGTCTATCCTTAGACAATGTGAATGGTACGTCACGGCAACTGCAGATCTGAAATGTTAGTTACTGGGGCCTGGTTTTAGTTTATGTGGGGATGGGACAGTCAAAAGTGGGGTGGGGGAATCTTACGTGGTCTAAAACCGCACAAAATACAGTAAAATTTGTCTGTTTTCCACATTTATACTGTGTTTAAACTAAGCCTAAAAGTTCTCAAAAATTCAGTTAACTATTTTAAAAGACAATCTTAGAGCACGAAAAAGTTTTGACCAAAAATCTCTAAAATTTGACAAACTCTGGGCACCTCGAGGTGAATGGGTGCCGGAAGCCCAAAACGGGCAAGGGGGCGGTAAAGGCTCGTGTGGTGGTGGGAACCGGAAAAGTTTGGGGAAACTACTAAAATCAAGCCAGAGGGTTGGCGCCGGCCCTATACTGGCTAAATATTTACCTGAAGAGGGGGGGGCGGAGTCCTATACGGAATCCTATAGATCAGACAGGTTTTGCAAATTTAAAATTGTTCTGCGATTCTCTTCATTCTGCAGAGTCGAGAAAAGTTTTGAGGAATTTTACACATGTTTTGGCAGAAAATAGAATGTTCTATGAAAGTTTGAAACACTTTCTTCATAAAACAATACGGGCCATTTTTTATTCCGCTGGAGCGGAATATCTTCCCCGGGTTTGTAGTATAAAATGCATGTACGCGATTGTTAGGCTTTGATGTTTCTCCTATATTTAACACACGGCCTAGTATATTTATTTTTTAGAAGCAACAAAATGTGCTGAAGAAAGCTCTTTGGCCTTTAGAAGTAACCCAACTAACCCTATTGCAAAAGTTTCAATGAGTTTTAGTAAATAAATGCTTTGAAATTTAAAAATACGCCGTGGCGTTACTTGTTTCTCAAATCCTCCGCAGATGTTATCGATTAGTGAACGTTCACTCACACAAAACCTATACAGGACAGTATCCAATTGAAATTGCAACCAAATCAGATTAGGATTAGCAACGGTCTGTTAGCAACTCCTCCTCGACGTTCTATGCTCAAAAAATAAACTTATCCCAAAGCTAATCTCAGTGTGCCTATTTTTTTGGGCAATCCGCGAATCGAGACGGGATTCAATTAATATGTCTGATTGTCTGAATAATATAGAACGTCTAGTGTAGTGGTTAAGACGTAACACTGGCATCGTAATAGCCAAAGATCTATTCACAGTTGAATTTCAGTGTTTTAATTTTCTCTTAGTGTCCTTCGTACCACTTTGGATTTGGAAAAAATAATGATTCAGCTATTTCTGAAAGTAGTTGGGGGAAGAAGCCAGCGTATTTTCTACAGTTGTATAGATATACTTAAAGTCACGGGTGTAATGTCTGCTTGGGTAGGAGGCCCGACACTTGCATTATGTCACATCAAGTTTTAAGGGAGTGCAATGGAACGATGCTTCAGTGCTTGATATTTTGCTTCTCAAATTCTAGATATATACATAAATAATAACGTTCATATCACTTTTATCTTCAAGTCAAAGTTGCAATCAACGCAGTAGGTAAAGTGAGTAACGTCTTAACAGTTTGAATCTGAAAAATTTTAAATTAAGATATCTAACGGGCTCAAGGTCGGAATATTACCCCTTTTAGGGGTGATCTTGTTGTTTTTGCACTCTTCGATTTTGGTCTGGATTCCTTGTCTTGGAATTTGGGCGGACATGTGGATGACTCGACACGAATCGATCACAACTCATTTGCTTGGTTGGGAGGGAGTCTCGGTCTCGCCCCGAAGCGGAGGGGTGGCCAGTGTCGATCTCGGTATCCTGGTCTCGCTCTTCCCCCCAATCCTCCACAATAGGAAGACTAATCCGATGTTGTGCTAACCTGACTTGTTGTTTGTCTTTAGATGAAAGAAATGAGGAATTGTGCTGGCAAGAGTGCTTCGATCCTGGACATCAAGTGCCTTATTATTGGAATTTACAAACCAACGAGGTGTCCTGGGAGCCCCCCACCTCCGGGGCCTACATCCCCTACAGCGAAGCCGTCATGGAGGGCGACCTGGTGCAAGGACCTCCAGAAAAACATCTCTCCAAATCTAAAAGGTGCGCAGAAAAGCTTGAAGTTTAGCTATTTAAGAAATGTCTGAAGGGGAAAATACCCAACAATGCCTGAAATTTTAGAAATAGCCCAATTTTCGCTAAAATTTTGAGAAACGTGTCGGGGACAAACCCAAATTTGGAGGGAGTTGGGAAGTGGACCACGTCTCTCGCAGTTTGGTGGTGATGTGTCCGCCGCAGCTGAGTGAGACTCCATATTGATCTAACTAACTCGAACGACTGGTTTCTTCAGCATAAAAGCAAACAAAATTGGAGTCAGAAATAATTTACTGATACGAAGAAGAAGAAGAAGAAAGATTTACTCCGAAGAATTTCAACAAGGACGGTACATCGATTTACTCAAGTATAAACTTAATCATCCATAATACAACACACGCGCAACACATTAAAGACAGTTACAAACTGAGACATCACACGCAACATACTTTGTCTTCCTCAATCTACCATTTATATACAATGAGATGGCGCAAAAGTAAGTGCCTTAGTAAAGTAAGTCTTTTTTTTATAGACAGTTTTTCCTGTATCACCCGGCGGAGGGTTAGCAGCCTGGACCGCCTTTGGGCCCTTAAATCGCTAAAAATATCTTCACTTCGAACTCTGCATTGGACAACTCTAGCAGCTCAGCTGTGACCAACGATGACGCGGCTCCTGTAAACCCATCCGGGGGAGGGGTAGCTGATGAGGGCACAAAGCTGCTGTTATGGTTGTCTAACATTCGTGGGCTGTGTTCTAATTATGAAGCCCTTAAGGCGAGAATTCATAATGCGCATGCATGCGTACCCGACATCATTGCATTGACAGAAACCTTCCTATCTCCATCAACTATGGATGATAAAACTTGTCTTATCGAAGGATATACCATGCATAGACAAGATCGGCGAAGCCATGGTGGTGGCATTGCACTGTATGTTAAAGAGACTATTCCATGCAGTGTTTATTTAAGATCTAAAAGCCATGAATATGTTTGGTTCAATCTTTGCACTGGCAGGGAACGGCTTTACCTTGCTCTTTGTTACCGGCCTCCTTCAAGAGATCTAAATATCTTTTCGTCCTTAAATAAAGACATTGATACAATTTTGACCGGCGATCCGAGTGGGCGTATTTCTGTTACTGGTGATTTTAACGTCCATAATCAATCTTGGTTGCCTTTCTCAGGACCAACCAATCAGAGCGGACGAGATGCTGAAGTCTTTGCTGCTTCAAATGGATTATGCCAGCTCGTCACGGAACCAACCAGGCTTGGTGACACACCTGCAACCCTTGACCTGATTCTCAGTGACGTTGACCATTCAGGAGCTCCCCTGATGCAGTTTACCGAGTGTACTTCACCTATTGGTACTTCGGACCACGGCCTTGTTGTGGCTTCCATAGCATGGTATTTACCTTTTCCCACTATCCTTCCTAGGGTTATCAGGTGTTATGGAAGAGCTGATTGGGATGGTCTTCGCGCATATCTAAATGGGGTACATCTGGGAAGCAGACGTGACCCAAACATTCTGTGGGCTACCATCAGAGACCGTATACTGGAAGCTATTGATCTCTTCATTCCTGTGAAGACAATCAATCCGAAGCGGAACCATCCTTATTTTACTCGCGACCTGCGTTTCCTACTGCGATCAAAGATACGCACATACAACAAATGGAGGTGTTCCCACAGTTCTGACGATAGAGCCAGCTACGTACGAGCGAGAAACCTGTACAATCATCGGCTTCGCAGGCGAAGGAGAGAGTATGCTTCTGCTGTTGCTCTTGAGGTTGATGGTCAGTCTGGTCGCAAGTGGTGGAAATCCGTCAACCAGATAACGCAGCGGTCATGTAAAGCTTCTATGCCTCCCCTGGTTGTAGGTGCCACAACTATAGAGGATGACATTTTGAAGGCCAACACATTGAATGACACCTTTGTGGCAAAATGCAGTGAAGATAGCGGCTTAGGCAGTGTACCGTTTCTGCAGTCCTTCACGCAGATTCAGCTATCAGACCCAGGGTCATCCGGAAATTGCTGCGACGCCTAGATGTCAGCAAAAGTACTGGACCAGACGGGATCCCAGCCCTTGTACTGAGAGAGTGTGCAGATGTACTTGCATTTCCCCTTGCTGTCCTTTTTAACAGGTGTATGGCCACTGGTGTTGTGCCGGCTGAATGGAAGGTTAGCATGGTTACTCCTGTGCACAAGAAGGGAGACCGGTCAGATCCCACCAACTACCGTCCAGTATCATTACTCTGTATTACATCTAAGGTAATGGAGTCTTACATCAACTTCCATTTGGTGAGGCACCTGGAGACCCAGTCCTTATTAGCAGATGAACAATATGGATTTCGTAAGGGACGCTCCACGATGCATTGTAATCTGCTTTTGAGTCAAACGTGCACGGACCAGCTTGATTGCAACGGTGAGGTACAAATTCTTGCACTGGATATGGCTGGTGCATTTGACTCGGTATGGCACCGTGGTCTCATTTTCAAACTTGGTAGCTACGGTATATCTGGAAAACTCTTGGCATGGCTCAAGGATTATCTGTCTCGCCGGCAGCAAATGGTCAGAGTCAATGCCTCAGTGTCGAGCAGGAAACCGGTTGTCTCTGGTGTTCCTCAAGGATCTATCCTGGGGCCGACTCTGTTCTTAATCTATGTGAATGACTTATTCAGTAGGCTAGGATGTCAGGCCCTTGCATTTGCTGACGATCTAACCATATTCGCACCGATTCCATCTCCGAAGGATCGGGATGATATGGTCAATTTCTTGGAAGCTGATTTGATAGAGTGCTCTACCTGGGCTAGGAACTGGCGAATGAAATTCAATCTGAATAAAACTCAGAGCATGCTGGTGTCCAGAAGAGCCGATCGCAATAGCACGAGGCAAGTGACTTGGGACGGGCTGCCTATTCGGAACAGTAGCTGCATCAAACTGCTTGGGCTCACATACACCTGCAATTTGTCGTGGTCGCCCCACATTATGAACAAAACTAGCACTGCCAGCCGTCTTCTTGGAATGTGTAGGAGACACTCGGACATTCTGTCAAATAGGGCTTTGTGTCACCTATATAAGGCCGCTGTCCGACCGGTTATGGAGTACTGTCTTCCACTTTGCTCGAGTGCACCTCAGTACGCTATGGAAGCACTGGAAGCCGTGAATAAGAAAGCGTCAAAAATCTGTCGAACCCAGTTCGATTCCATCAAATTAAGACGCTTCACAGGGGCGCTATCCATTTACCATGCCATGCTCAGCCGCGACGACATTCCATCCTTGCGACGACTGCTTCCTCCTCCGATATTGGAAGGTGGTCGAACGAGAGCTGCATCAAATCCGCGGTCAAGAACTGTTCCTCGGTCTCGCACCAGTCAGCACATGAATAGCTTCATACCGAACACGACGCGATGTTGGAATTCGCTGCCTTCGACAGTGGCGACTGAACTGGACTCAAAACGTTTCCGAAGGGCTGCTTTCCGCCACTTGAAATCATCAGTTTCCTGATGTCTACACTAAAGAAGTAAGAAGTAAGTAAGTCCTTCGGGTAGCTTCTTTTCCATTGCCAGATCCAAGACTTTCTTCTTCACCCGTGTATCCGCCATCTGAATTTTCAACAGCTTAGGACCTGCTCGCTGAGGGGCATCCCGCCAAGTCATGACCACCGCTCCCGCCTCAATTCCCAAATCACCAAACACTTCCCTGATCTGATCAATATCCGCCTTATTTGGATCCTCCTGAACGCCAAAAGCGCAGATCTTGTCTCGCTTCTCCCTGACTTCCTCCAGTTCGGACATACTGGAGAAAACAGCTTGTGCAGTTGCCTGCGATATAGAGAGGGCCAGTTCACCAATCCAGTTACCCATGTCAAAATTGTCCATGAAAGAGTCAAACTTAGACTCCAACACAGACATCCGCTCCAGCAAATGCTCGACCGATACATTACCAGCCTGAGCTCCGGTCACGGCAGTGGTAGCAGAAGGTTGGACCAGCGGCACCTGACCACCCTGAACCAGATTCTTTAGTTCAGCCCACTCTGACCGCATTTTGTCGAATTCACCATTCCATTGGGGTAAGGAAGGGACCACTGGACGACAGCTTTCACAAAGAAAGACTACCCCAGACGAGGGGTTGACCCGATCCGTTTTCACCGAACAGTCAGCGTGAAAGCTCGTTGTGCGACAATAGCACTTAACCACCACCTGATTATTCAAGTCCTGCTGGCATTTGGCACAAAATTGAGTGGACATGGTAGACAGATCGCAGGAAGAGATATGCTTCAGCACAAATGAGATATATAATCAAAATAGCAAATTAATCTGAGAAATTAAGTCAGAGCAAATAGTCGTTCGCAGTAAAGCAGCAGTAATACGTATATTAGCAGGCAGCAAGAAAGAAAAAGTAAGTAATTCCACTGAAATATATAATATCCACGAAATTTCGTAATAATGATAGCGTCAGCCAAGCAATAAGCTATAGCAAATCGTAGCCGTCCGTAAAGAGTAAAAGCAGATCTATCTATAATATCCACGAAACTCCGTAATAATGGTAGCGTGAGCCAAGCAATAAGCTATAGCAAATCGTAG
Organism: Trissonchulus latispiculum; assembly: GCA_030248195.1. Lineage (NCBI taxonomy): Eukaryota > Metazoa > Nematoda > Enoplea > Enoplida > Ironidae > Trissonchulus > Trissonchulus latispiculum. The sequence goes on along the minus strand of JASAND010010758.1, from coordinate 3,649 downwards.
CCGTCCGTAAAGAGTAATAGCAAATCTACGGTTAGCAAATACTGTTTTTTTAAGTATATATATAGTAAAATACTGCCCACATTTATGAACGAAAAATGTAATGTTTAAGCATTGTGCAGTGATCACAGCTGTATTCAGTTGTTAGAACAGCATTATAAAGTGCACGCACACTGTGCTACGTACATTTAAGAATTTATCCATAATGTCTGGCTTTTTCCTAGCCCAAAATTTCTGGGGGGGGGGAAGTTTTTCAAAAATGCTTTAAAAATAGCTATTTTTTGCTGCTGAGCTAAAAATTGAGCCATTTTCAACTTAAATTTAAGCTTAAAATGGCTAAAAGTGCAGAAAAGACTTAAAAATCCGGCGAAGCCGGAAAATTTTCTCAAATTTTACCCTAAAAACCTAATTTTTCTGTTGACTTGAAGTCTGGGGGACTGGCAGGTCCTAATCCTGGAGGGGGGCGATTCTGGGCGGGCGACCCAAGTCTGGGGGACCGCCCCCACCCACCCCCTGTAGGAAAAAGCCAGTCTGTATGATCACGTGTTCATCTATTAATGAAGGTTAAATTTCACTTGTTTTACACACAGTCAGCTATTTTTAACAAAAACAGCATTTTAAAGACAGTTTCAAGATAAAATCAGTACTTTTCAAAACATTCCTGGATGTTGTGAAAGTGTTTAGAGGGAAGCTAGCTTATTTTACTGGACGGATTTGCCCCGAGTCGACGACCTTTTTTCACCCGAGGAGCCTCCCATGAAATGCACCCATTAGCTACGACCTAACCTCCCCCATAACACAAAAGAATGTCATATTCTAACATTATCACCTTAAATTTCCAAAACGTTTCCGGCACCGCCGGAGTTTTTAAGTAATTTTCGCTGTTTTAGCTTAAAAATGTCTGAAATTCGTCCATATTTTGCGATTTTTGGCAATCTGTATATACATAAAAACGTTAGAATTGGAAAAACACTTTGATATTAAAAAGTAAGCATTTTGCTCCTTGTAGCCGTGTAATTTTTCACATCCTTTGTGGGACTAGTGGTCAGTCACTCAAGCCCTTCCGTTGTCCACTTGCTGCTACATGGTGATACGTAATGATGCTTTTACGTGTGAATCAGTTTGTTTATCAGTTGTTTAGGCCTGGAAAGAAGAAGAAGGATGGGAAGCGGACGTGGAAGCGGAAGATGGAGTCGGTCCCGGTGGAGGAGGCCTGGATGAGGAGCGGGGAGGTCCCGGAGGAGTCCTCCTCCTCTTCCGTTGGTGATGTTGGGACTGATGTGGGGACGAGGACTGGGAGGAGCGCCGAGGGGTCCTTGTCCTGCGCGTCCCTGGCTGCTCCCCACCGTCCAGAGCCCCGGATCAAGATCGTGGACGTGGACCCGCCGATCCCCCTTCCCTCCTTCCAGCAGCAGACGAAGGCCTCCTCCTCCCTCGCGAGTCTCGCCCTCTATGCGGACCCCCCGGACCCGGAGGAGGCGGAGGGAGTGGAGGCGGAGGAGGACGGGAGACGGGAGGAGTTCAGACGGAGGTTCCGCGCAGAGCTCTACGGGGACACCTCTCCTCCAGAAACGAATGGGGCAGAGGGAGGACCGCCTCCTCTGCAGCCTCCCTCATTCATGAGTACGTCCTTCTTGGCATAACTGATGATAGCCAGGGTTGCATTGTGAATTGTTGAACAATGTTGGCATTGAATTAATGTTGGATTAATATTAATATTGGCACTTTTGGATCGTGTTGATTATGAGGATCGAAGTCGTCAGAAGAGGGGAGGGGGCGGCGTGGGCTGAGTGATGACACACATTTTTGTGTCTTGTGTATGAAAAGCCAGAATGTATTTGAATTCTCATATTTTTATTTTATGTGATGTTCTAGAATTTGTTAAAAGTGAGACGATGTTTGAGGAGGAGTCGGAACCGGCGGGCGATCGAGAGATGGACAGCGGTCCCCAAGAGCTCCTCTCTTCAGACCTCACTGGACCGAATAATGTATGTATAGTTTCAGAAGTACGTAGTTTCGTGAAGGGGGGCGCCCCCCTCTAGCAAATCCCTTTTTTCTATCGCTGGATCAAAAATTTTGTTAAATCGTTCTTAAACTCTTAGACGTTTTAAATCTTGTCCTTGACATATTTAAATGTTGACCATCATAGCTCATATTGCATTTTACATGTGACTGCAAGGAACATTTTTCCTACTTGTGGCATTTACTGTAGTATGCCTCTGAGAGCTACGAGCCTCGTAGGATGACACAAGACTACGGCGTGACAGAATAATACGCCAATTTAAAACCTCTAATAGTGACACATATTTCGTAACCAAAAAAGCTAAAATCGGGTGTGTTGGGGTTGGACAAAATTCTCCTGAAACTCTCGGAGTTAAGCGTTTACCGATCTATCTTTCTGGATATATATTCGGCCCCCCTTTGATGTTGCATGGAAAAGTTCAAAAATTTCTTTGCGTGAGGAGAAAGATCTCACAACACCGGTTCAAAAAATTATACTTTAGCGTAGTGGTTGAAGTTTAGAGTTGAAGTGATTTTGAGATACAAAGAAAAGAGTTTCGCTTTCTGCATTTTTGGTCAGATTTTAGTGACGCCTATTATTGTAATGGATTGTTTTAGATGGACGTGCGGAGTCTGGCGGAGGAAGTGGCCTACAAACTGAAGGACCTGGACTCCATCCAGAGCATGTCTCTCCGGACGACCCAACTCCAGATTGAAATGCAGGTCTGTCAGCCCTCCCCCGACACAAACGAGATCAGTCAACAATTGGGCCTCTACTCTCTCTCATACCACGTCCCGCTTTTACTCTGGGCGGAAAAAGCTGGGGAGCTGTAGTGGTATTAAATGGGAGGGACTGACAACAAGTCAATTTCTAATTGAGATCCACTGAATACTCTACAAAGTTCTAAGAATTTAAAGAGAAGTGGGAAAACTGACGATTTTGTAGCTCTAGTGAACCCAGGATTTTGTGATGGGGGAATGCACCCCAGGTAGGAACATTTTTTACGATAATATGCACTAGTTGCAGGAATAAGTAGCGATTTTCAGTAAAATTGATTGGGATGGGTAGGGCGGTTCAGACGGGACCCGTCTGGTGGTGGAAGAAAGGTGAACGTTGTTTTGAGTATTCCGGTTTTGTCCTTTGATGTTTTGTGTGTTTATTTGAGTGAGTGATTGTGTTGTGTGTTTAGACGCGAGTGACGGACTTCGAAGCGGGGGCGCTGAGCGAGGAGTACCTGGGGCGCCGCCTCCGGGAGACGGAGCAGCGACTCCTGGCCCAGATGGAGGACGAGTTGCCCCCGGGATGGGAGTGGACCTGGAATCAGTACGTTGTGTCTTTTTTCCAGACTCTGTATTTGTAGTATGCTACACGTCAAGACCTTGTCTGCCATCGTGTCGATTGAAGGAGGGGTGTGGATGCTCTTGTTTCGGTCCCGTCCAGTTCCATTTTCATGCGTTCTGGATAGACTCCTATCCCAGAGGCAATAAGGACAGGCCTCATACTCTTCCTGCTTTTTTTACTTTTTTCTTACTTTTTCTTCATTCCTAGTTCCTACTTTTTGCTGAAAATTCCTACTTTTTTACGAGAAGATCAGAAAAATTCCAAAATGTCCATAACTTTACTTTAAATTACTGCATTTCAAAAACTTAT
>JASAND010010757.1:0-60877 GCA_030248195.1 Trissonchulus latispiculum | reverse complement strand
GGGGAACGGACCATACCGCTCGGTAGCATAATATATGACTCCGGATGCTTCGGTGTTGATCCGACAGGGCTGTGCCGTGTCCCCGAGAGGTTGGAACCCCATTGCGCCGCGACCAAACGGATTGCGTGAGTCACAATTGCGGGACTTACTCGGAGGTCCGCGTCCATCGGATTTCCCACAGAGGTGGTTCCAAAGCCCCCGGCCGGCCACCCCTTTGTCAAGCATATTATATTCCAGTAAGCCGGTCTCTTTTTGGACCCTTTTAGAGTCATTTAGTTAGGTTCTTGCATTAGCATTGTAGGTAGTAAAGTAGGGTTTTTCTTGAGAATATTTGGGTAGGTAGTTAGATACTTTTAAGCACTTTTCAGCAAATTCGGGGTAGGTCTTTTATATTTAAGCTTTGCTCTTCATCGGCGGTTAAACTCCGTTCGGTGGATTCACTTAGGACTTTGGCGAGGTTAGTTAGGTCGTCCTGGGACACACATCTCCTCCAGGTCGTCGTTTCCATCTGCGCCCAGTTTCCACCCGTCAAGTTTGGTTAGTCAGCGCACTTCCAACTTTACAGTGGTTGGGTTCGGACCTTCGGGCCTTTGACTTGGGTCTCGGCCTTCGGCCCGGGCTCGGGCTGGCCCGAGTCCTAACCAAGCCCGAACCTAGAAATCAGTCCGGCCCGAGCCCGGCCCGAGAAATTTCATAATGGCACAACCCTAAGGCGGGGGGGTAACTGAACAGAGTTCCCGTTTGAGGAGGGTAGCCAACAGCCAATCAAATTGCAGAAACTGCCCTCCGCTTGGGGGGAGGGTCTAACAAAGGATTACGGTATTACGGCATCTTATTTCCAAAAAGGGCCCCCGTTTAGTTGGGGGGCAGGCAAAAGGGGTCCCCGTTTGGGAGGGGGGTAAGCAAAATTGGTCCCCGTTTGGGGGGCCGCCAACAGCCAATCAGATTCAGCCAATTTTACCCTGACTTCCTCCCCCAGACGGGAACCCTTTTTGGAAATAAGCTGTAACTACCGTAATCCTTTGCTAGACCCCCCAAACGGAGGGGGTTTTCTGCAATCTGATTGGCTGTTGTCTACCCCACCCCACCAAATTGGGACCTCTTTTTGGCTACCCCCCCCACCAAACGGGGGAATATTCGCGTATTGTGGTCGGAGCACCGTCACGCAATGCCAAGAAGAGGAGCCCTCTAGTGGCTTACTCTTCTTCTTAATAATACTGCAATTATATATGCACTCTTGGTTATGTGTAGTGCTGTTCTAGAGTTAATGTGGGGGGCAGTGGGAGACGTAGATATCTAAAATATTTAACAAATGATTAAATAGTCCCAATTCAAATTTTTGCAATTAATAAATTCACTAAATCTGTCATGTTTGTTGTCATTTATGAATAAATTAGGTGGTGGACATGGACAACTTCATATTTTTAAAATTTTCAAAAGTTTAATTCGTGATTTAGTTTTTATTGTTCTTTATAAATACAGTTAGAAAACACACAAATTAAAATTCTTAATTTTGATTTTTTCACGAAATATCATATGGGATTTCACTTAACAGCATATTATATCTGCTGGAAAACATAACTGTCAAAAGCAAGAATTTTAAAAATAAATTCCTTATACTTTACACCTAATACTTTACAAAGACGTATTGCGACATTTACTTTAGATCGAGTTTGGATTAGACATAAAGATCTACTTATAAAGATCTATCTATTCAAGAGTATGTAAAGTCAGGTAGTGCATATGCAGGCCGGGCCTGGCTGAACCGATCCCTATCGTGCAAATCCACAGAGGTGACTTCAATTTCAAAATCAATAACATAGTTTTTTGCGCCAAGTTCTTAGCTTATAAAACATATTTATTCAGCAGCTGGGTATGTGACGTCATGGATAAGCCTGACAGCAGACAAGGCAGAACAGGCAAGTGAACTGGATTAAATCTGGTCGGCGGCAAACATGAAAATAAAATTGTATCGAATACTATAAAATCACTAAACTTGAGCAGAGTCAAATGGATAGGTAAATCTTGATAATCGGAAAAACTGAACAGAACTAAATACGGAAATAGATAATTCCAGCACTCTACGTTGTTGCCCTGCAGGCCAGTCAAAACAGGCCGACCAGAAACGGTTTTACCCTATTTTTAGTGCATCTTGCAAATTATTTGGGTCTTATCTCGTTTACCCCCCCCCCAGTACTCAAAATCCTTAAAACTTGACCAAATGAGCTAAAATTTGGTGTGGGTATGTTTTCGACCACGCTGAGTTCAAATATCGCAAAATTTTTCGATTTCGCGAAATTCGAAATTTTTCGATTTCTAAGGGGGGACCAAGGGAAACCGAAACATTTTTTGTCTTCGATTTTGCTGAAAAGATGTATATAGGGGTTTTCGGGGTCGTAGAACACGAATCTGAAGTCCGTTTTTCGTTTCAGCTTTCCGTTAGCTCAGAATAAGCTTATATCTTAAGCTTAAATCTTTAGCTTATTCTGAGCAAACAAAAAGTTGAAACGAAAAACTGACTTCAGATTCGTGTTCTACGACCCCGAAAACCCCTATATACATCTTTTCAGCAAAATCGTAGACAAAAAATTTTTCGGTTTCCCTTGGTCCCCCCTTAGAAATCGAAAAATTTCGAATTTCGCGAAATCGAAAAGTTTGCGATATTTGAACTCAGCGTGGTCGAAAACATACCCACACCAAATTTTAGCTCATTTGGTCAAGTTTTAAGGATTTCGAGTACTGGGGGGGGTAATCGAAATAAGACCCAATTTTTTTAGCATTAGATGATGCATTACTCCTGGTTATGTATTACATATATATATATACAATCACGTTGTGGCCTGGTTCAGAATGTTTCAAACCCGGCCGACCAGAAAGCTCGGATGATGGCCGGCGGCCGACAGCCCGGATTGGCTCTATTCTGTTTGAAACCGGCTGAACAACGTTGAAGCCTACTGGCTAGGTAGCTACTTGCACTGACGTCTGATATCGAAAACAACAACTTGTGGTACTGCACTGGAAGATTGAGAATATTTTTGACTGAAGCTTGAAGTCAATCTAATCAGATCTCTGATGACATGAAAGCAATCCGTCTGCCTGAATGACTGTAGTCTGTCGCCATGAAATGGCAACTTGATGAGTCCCAACAGGAGTCTGCTGAATCAGCACAAAAAATAGGTATCTTGATCTAGACGTATGGATCAAAAATAGACGTCACTGTTTTAATTGTTCTTAACATCCATTGCTGATGGTTTTTGCATTTGACACTACATAATAGAACTGTATGTAGGATGAGCAGTTTCTGATACAGTAACACTATTGATTTAAACTGTAGCATGAGCGTGGTTGTCCAAGCAAGCACCACCTCAGCTCGAGCAAGCTAATGTCAGGGAGCAACTAGTTAAAAAATCTTGCCATGGGTGCGTAATGTGGTACACAAACTGATTTTTGATCTTAATAAATACGAAGAGACAGCGGTCTGTGAGTCGCGACGTACGAATTTAAAGTTTTCGGTTCAGCTATCTTTTCGCCAATCCTCCTGTGTAAATTAAAATTGTAGGTATACTGTAGGCTTATACAAAGCTGGTAAAAAGATGAATTAGGAAACCTATAAGGGGTTATATCCATATCCATATATAAAGTCTTCCCTCTGTAAGTTTATGTAAAACCTTTTGAACTACTTAGACTGGAACCTGAAGTGGAAGTGTGTTGTCGGCACAGTTGGTATACCAGTCAGAAGGGCCGTGGTTCGATCCCTGGCGGGACCTGTTCTTTACTTTCAATGGTGATTGAAAAGCTGAACCTCCCTCTCCTCTTCTCTCTTCTAGGTCCTGGTTTCGTGGGTACGAGGTTGCCTGACGCCTCCCGTTCGGGCTTGTCCTTGGTTTCTTCCTGGTCCACCAGCCTGAACATGTTGACAAAACAACAACAAAATGTTCTACTATAAAACTACAGGATTTGAGTCAGGTTTGGTAGAACGAAAATTCGCACTACTGCGAACTGCGTAGGACCTATTTATTGAATTACACAAAAACCTCGCAAGTCAAACCAGTGACTAAATTTCTGGCCGACTGGATATGTTGGATTCTCTCAAACATAATGAACCGACTAATCAAATCCAGAACAATCCTTCGGTCACTACGTCATCAATATCGCTGCCCAAAAAGTAGTGTTGTGCATTGGCCGTTGGCCGAGAAAATTTCGGCCAGTTGGCTTGGCCGGCCATTGGCCGTTGGCCGGCCAACGGCCAATAGCCAACGGCCAATTGGCTGGCCGTTGGCCGTTGGCCGATGGCCGGCCAACGCCAATGGCCAACGGCCAACTGGCTGGCCGTTGGCCGTTGGCTGGCCAATGGCCGAGTGCTGGCCAAGCTCAAATTTACTGATCTTGTGCGTTAACTATGTTAAAAGATTTAATTTTGCTGCATAATATCGTAAACATGTTGCTGTATAACCGTTACATTCCTAGATACCTACTACAGATTTTCACTTAGATGTTGACAATTTTTATCGTTATTAGAGTTATTTTACAATTAAATTTGCTAATTGCATGCAAATTTTAAGTGTGCTAACAACGCAGTTTCTAAATTTGTCTGGCGGTGAACGTCTCATCACATTAATGCGGTCCTCCAGCAAAATTAAAACAGAGTTATCGCGGGTTGGAGCTAAATGTTTGGAAAAACTATTTTACAAATATTGTAAATTGTAAATTGTACTATTGAAATAAAGTTTATTTAAGTTGACGCCTAATTAAGCACGGTAGACGGATAAAAATAGTAAATTCCAGCTCGCCAACGGCCAATTGGCCGGCCAACTTCAAATTCCGGCCAAGCCAAGCCAAGCCAACCATGGAAATTTTCGGCCAATCCCAACACTACCAAAAAGTACAATCCCGGCTGAAAGTAAACCTCCTTTTCGCGAACAATTCGCGAATTGCTCGCGAACATTAGCAAAAAGTGCTCGCAATTTTCTACGAGCATCTAGTTTTTGTGTTTCTTTTCTTAAAAATCCTTTTCAACGTTTTGTCAAAACAATTTCCTTTCATCTAAGCAACACAGGAAAAAGCATATACGTAAATGTAAGCACAGCGTAATATATGTGAGCATACACATCTGTTTTATTTATATACAGTTAGCTGCCTTGTTTGGCCTTTAATGTGCAGTGTACGCATGCATATTACACAATGCATAGGGTCCACAAGTGTATACATTAGACCACACTATAAAGCCCGGTTCATACTTTTGTCCGTTTTAAAAGTTGATTCATACTTCTGCTCTTTTGCTGCTTTGCTGTTTTGCTATTTGTCCGTTTGTCCTTTTGTCCATTTTCAGGGTTGATTCATACCTTTGCTACTTTGCTGTTTTGCTATTGTCCGTTTGTCCGCTTTTAAAAACGGACAACCGGACAACCAGACAAACAGACACACGGACAAAAGTACAAACGGACAAACGGAAAATAAGTATGAACCGGGCTTAATAGCTAGTATGTAGCAGTAGCGTGGTCACCTGCAACAGCAAAGAACTGCAACAAAAAATTTGAAAACTGGATAATATCCGTTAGAAAAACACCAGGACACTTGGAAAAACGCTACGAGCAAACGCGAGCATAACTTAAAAATACTACGAATTTTCGTGAGTTGCTCGCGAATTGCTCGCAAGCAAAAGGGAATGTAGCTTTCAGCCGAGACTGTTACTTCGGCTTAATTCTTTAGCTTTGAGAAGCGTTAGATCGCAAGATACCTATTTGCTGGTCACAAAATCAACTTTTTAGATCGCTGTTCTCATTCTGGAGACGGTTCTGCTTGTTAGTATACTACGTGCATTGGTTTGGCGAGTATACATATGCACGCCAGGCCAGATCAAGTAGAGGAAGTTAATGGAAGCTACGGAGTCCTGGTGATTTATTAGCGTAATTACGGATTACCTATGGACTATTCGTATGGATTACTGATAACAAGAGTACATAATAACTAAGAGTGTGACAAGCGCAGCACTGTGAGCTATCAGGCTGGGGACATCATCTGCATGATAATGGCCTACCTCCCCTCGCCCACAAATTGGACCCTAGTGATCCCCCCACAAAACAGACTCTAGTCAACCACCCCCCCCCAAATCAGACCCTAGTAAAATGACCCCCCCACAAATTGGACCCCAGTGAATTGACCCCCCCACAAATCAGACTCCACTAGGGTCTGTTTTGTGAGGGGGGATGATGGTTGACTAGGGCCTGTTTTGGGGGGTCACTGCGATTCAATTTGCGGGGCGGCAGACCGTTATCGTGCAGATGATGTCCCCAGCCTGATAGCTAAGAGTGCTTGTCACACTCTTCGTTATTATGCAGCTCTTGCTGATAAGAATGTAGCGGGGCTAGTAGGTTTTCCTACGTACTAACACCGTTACCACGCCCTGACGTAGCGGACGCGGAGACTGTGGCACAGATGGATAACTGACCGACTACAGGAGACGGTCGGGACAGCCTCGCCAGATAAATACGCAGGGGTAATTCCGATCCTAAGGGCGAGATGGCTCGCACTCTCACTCACTCAAGATTGAACTACCTACCTAGCAGGAGCTCAGTAAGACTCAGCCTAACTAAATACACTTTAATAAGAACAGCATAACAAGTTATAGTTAAATAACAATAATACAAAATAATACTGGGATGAACCCTCAAGCACACACAAACAAACAACAATATAACTTACAGTTACAGCGGGTTGGGTGGACCAACCAACGTACCACAATGCTCTGGGGAGAGCTCTGGGGAGAGGTGGAGGTCCTATGGGATGAAAACCATACCCAAGACTGAGGGTGGGTTTTAAATATGTATTTTCATATGACGAGAATCGTCACTGGGTTTTTCGACAATAAGTGGCATACATGTATGGCAGTAGACAAAGGCAATAATGGAAAGATTCCTCAAAAATAAAGCACTGTACACATTATGAGCAAATGACATTGACATATAAAACTAGTAGAAAAAATTTAGATTAACATATGACATAAATATGACTAAAACACAGGTTCCAAAAACTGACTAAACTAATATAAATTCTAAGTTCGCAAAAACAAAATACAGATTCGTAAACTACTTAACACAGAGGTTATAGGTTCGTAGTAAAACTAAACAAAGAGATTAAATATATATTCAAAGAAAATTAAACGAAAACGTACGTACACAAAATTTAGATGCACATTGCCCATCACAGAGATTCGGCTCTTAATGAAATACTATTACAATTCAAGAACAAAACAAAACAAGAAACTAGATTCCAAATTCGTAAGATAAAATTCAAAATAACATATGCAAGTATGCAAAACTAAGTGTCACTATCACAAAAACACAAACTAGATAAAACATAGATCTATATGGTGATCAGGATCCGAAGATCAATGGAATTAAAGTCAAGTCCAGGTTCCAGCATCGGATGAACCGTCATCATTGTGTACGACATGGGTCAAGTCCAAAGGATGCCGGAAAAAGTCACAATCAAAGGATTTCCCAATCAGGAAAGATGACTTTCCAGACTGGAAAAAGTCATAGCTGATGGAGTGAACGGATCAGGGGTCATGAGGCTCGATGACAACGCGCTCAGTATTCCCGCATGATCAGTTCGCTGGATCTGTGATGGTCACTTGGATGGGGTTCCAAGGGGTTCCAAATGGTCAGGGCAAAACATGGATGGAATATGTTCTTCTCCTGGCCCGGCGGAGCGCACCGTTCGAAAGAACGGAGGTGCGGGCTGACCACGATTGTAGCGCTCGGCCGCCGCTTCTATGCGCTTTCGAACGACGTCGAGGTAGGCTTCGAGACGAGCGCCGGACAAGGGGACACGATTGAATCTGTCCTCCCACAACTCGTCAGGTCCCGCCTGCATGAACCAAAGGCCCACTTCGGTATACAGGGACCCTTGGATATTTTGCCCATTCCAGTTGGTCGTGTTGAACAGGAAGTTGTACTTCCCGTCGAAAGTCAGATCGTCCGGTGTGAAACCACGGGGAACCCGAACGCCAAGGCCCCACCAAGAGTCCGCGAAAGCCTTCCCGTAATAACTTCCGATGGTCTGGACCAGGAATTCCTACATTTCCACCAATTGATAGAAAGTGTGGAAAATGATCAGCCGCTGGGTGAGCTGATCTGGACCCGACTGCCATCGCTCGATGCGACAAGCGGGCAGTGCAGCGATGGCTTGATCAGTGCTACGCTTGATAGCAATGCCATCCTGATCGGGATGCTCCCTCACCAGGTCCATGACGACATCGGACTGGCAAAACCAGCCCTTTCGCCCCTGATACAGGTGCTCCTTGGTCCGAAACCCTTGGTTCTCGAGCTGCTCCACCGGCAACGACACATGCGGCAAATGGTTGTGCATGAATGAGAAGGCATAGTCCAGCCCCAGATTGAAGCACAGGAAATAGCCTTCGTCCACATTCGCGATGCCCTTGACGTTGGGCCGATGATATCCGAGCATAGCTTGGCGGACCGTCATGCAGCGGGTCCGCAGACGCATGTGGGTCACGTAGAAATGTTGGGACTCAGGTGCGGGTACCGAAAAAGTTCAGGCACCAACGCTGCCATGGCCAGGCAATTGGCCCATCGTGCGTTTGACGAGACGCGGTTGACGGGGAAGCCTTTGAAAAGCTTCCCGTGACGATCACGATAGTCTTTGATGACCCACCGCGAATGCCAGACAGTTCTACCGCCGGTCTGTTCAGACTCCGGGTTTGCCGTCATGTGGTTCGTGAGTTGGCTGTCTCGGGCGCACATCTTCTGCCAGATGGTGTCCATAAAGTCCGATGGGAACCGTTGGGACACGTGAGCATTCTCCTGCATCCACTTGAGGACCTCGTCACGGAACAAGGCCACCCGAGGATGGAGTTTCTTCTCGGACGGGTCTACAGGGACGTTATGAGGGATCCACTGAGGATTATTATCCCGACAATAGATGATAGGATCGTCGGGCCAACGGTCCATCTTGATCTGAGCGACTTCAGCCGGTGTTGGTTGCTCGATCTTAAATTCGTCGTAAATCGGGTCCTCAGTTCCCCGAGAAACCGTGCGAGCAATGTCCCGATTGAGCATGTCACAAAGGACATTGGCCAAATATACCCGGAATGGAGGGAAATTGTCCTTCGTATAGTTGTTAGGGTATTCGAGCGGAAGTTCCCGAATCGCAGAATTCCGACCATCCGGTTTCTTGATCGTCTTCACACGTGGCACGCGATAAGTCGGCGACTTCGGTCGTTGTCGGCTTAACGCGTCGGCCGCTAGGCGTTTGTCACGATCATGACGAGATTCGATATGACGCTGAGTCTTCGGATAGGCTGGAGGTCGACGATCATCGCGACGGTCGCGAGACTCATGCCGACGTTCAGTCGAGCGATGACACTCTTCTGGACGGCGATCCCGTGATGGTTGCCGATGACGGTCCTGATCACGACGACGAGCCGATGGTGATCGTTTACGGGCTGGCTGACGCTCGTGACAGCTCGTTGACGGACGCTGACCGCGATCATCGCGAGATTCCGGTCGTTGGCCACGAGACGCTCGTGACGACGGACGGGAATCCCGACGACGGGATGATGAACGCCGACGATGACGATCAGTCGAGTGTTCACGACGGTATGACCGCGAATAGTCACGATCACGAGGTTCGATTGATGCGGGAGGGCGAGATGCCTCCCGACGGGGCGACCGCTGTTGACGTGATGTTGATGGTAGAATGTCCCGTTGACCGCGATACACGGCCTCCCACTGGTCATGGGCCGGAGAATCCAGAGGTGGCTTCTACAGAGGGACGTATTCCACCCGACCAGGTGTGCCCGAGCGTTGATGTAGGCTCACGGGTGTTGACCGAGTAGTGATAGCGGTTGCCGTTGATGAATCCGAGTCGGATCCGAAAGAACGAAAGCCACGGCCTCGTCCCGAACCAGAAACACCGCCGAAAACATCTGACTGAGAGGCAGACACACCAGGTCTGGCTGCCTCCGCTCCAACCAACGGGGATTTCGGTGCTGACCTAGCGATGACGCTGGTCGCTTCGCCCTGGGATGACTCGACCCGACGAAGTTTCTTGCCGAATCGTGTCGCGGGGACCGTAGGTGCCGCAGGTGTGGACGGGACCGCCGTTCCCATCAAAGTTCGGATGACGGACGGACCCATCATCACATCACCAGTTGGGCGAGGTTCAGGAACCACGAAAGCGGACGGGTCCGGAGCCAGTTGGGTCATAGACGACAGTCCGATGTCAAAATGACCGGGTCGCTTGCAAAGTCCCTCATGCTCCCGCATGACCACGACCGGGTTGAGTCCCTGCAGTTCCGCCAACTGCATCACCTGCATGAGCTCCGATTTCTGCTCCTTTTCCAGGAACATCGGGCCCATAAGCTGAGAAAAGTTAGTGTCCCCGACACCCAAAGAGTTCAAGGTGTTAATATAGGGCAGGATCCCATGGGCCATAGCACCACCGTCCCGTTTCCGATACAGGATGACCAGATCGGACCACCGCAAAGGAGGGCCCGAGCCATCCGTGGGGACCTCCCGATAAACCTCCCAGAACACCGGGTTACCCTGATCCACCATCCGAAAGAAGGTTTCAGGATCGTACCCTGGCATTTCGGGGCCCGCAGGGGGTCCCACCACGTAGATATGACGTTTAGGTTGATCCACGCCAATAGGAGAGTCTCGAAATAGGGCATTTAAAGTCAAAATAGATTCGGGCACCAGGATCTGGATATAGGGCTGGACCCTCGCAATGGAGACGTTGACTGACGACTGAAAACCTGTTGACGGGTCGGTCGACGTGGCCAACTGGCTGATGATCACGGGCTGTTCCAACTTCCAATGATAGAGGTCAGGAAGGTAGGTAGATGGTCCTGTGACACCACCAGGACGTTCGCCGCAAGAGACCAGAAATCGTCTGGCCTCCTGGTACGAAACATGGGGGATGTCTCCGTGCTGGGCCAGAACCTCGTCCACGGCCTGAGGGGCCCCCGACGACGTCACGGACGAACCAGACGTCCGAGGGACCCTGATCCCTGATGCCAGCGAAGGTAGACGAGCTCGCTGCTCGTTCGTCATCGGTGGATGCCAACCGGATTGAAGGGCTGGGTTGGCCATCGTCAACATGGGCGCCCATGATTCCAGAAGGGTCGGTTGAAATGTGCCCTGTTGACGTTGGGCGTCTTCGTCCGTGGGCGTCGGCTCGCGTCGCTCGACCTCTTCTGATGGCTGGTCTTCGTCCGCCGCATATTCTTCGTCGGATACCTGAATGACCTCCGGTTCTTCATTTTCCTTAGCCAGGTTCGCAGCTTCCTGCTGACGAACAGAGGACCTTGTTCGGCGTGGGCTAGTGGTGACCGCAGTTTGCGCCGGCTGGGATAACCCCGCCGTCTGATAGGTCGGACGATCCTCCACATAGCGGTGACCACCAGAATAGGTCACCGGAGGCTTCTCCTTCTTCCGTGGGTCACCAGTCCCTTCCTTGTAATGAGTCAATGGCGGAAGCTTCTTCGGCAAGGGCGGTAACTTCGTCTCCTTTTCCCGTCGTTGGGCATCCTTTCTTGCTTCCGCCAATGATTCCGGTTCATCGGCCACCGTCTTCTCGTTGGGAGGGGTGGATGACCACCCAGACTCCTCATCTGACGGTTGGTCGTCCGTTCGTAGAAAACGATGGGCCGAATCAGGTGGTAGGTCCGTTGGCGTGTCATTCGGATCCGCGTGATGGTGGCGGTTTGCGACGATCGCGTACCAGTTGAAATCCAGACCTTCATCACGTCGTCGCTTGGTCATGAACTTCAGGTCATAGAAGTTGGTCAGCAACTCCATGAGAGGCACCCAGGAAACGTCTCGCAAGGGGTGGGTAGCATTACCACCCTCTGCTCGTGGAGAGACAATGACCATGCGAAGCTCCCTTTCAGGTACTTCACTGATCCACGTTTGACTGTCAAATTCCGTCGGCATTCCATCTGACGGTCGTGAAGAATCTGCGACGCCTCGGTCTTTGCAGGGGTGAACATCCTGGCCTGGGCAAGTGGGCCTATTCCCAATTCCGCCTCCTTGTTGATCTTCGGCCAAAGGTTCGGCGAGAAGGTGTACCGTGCACTGCTCAGATAGATCACCTGGATCCATTCATCAGAGGGCAAGGCGTTTGCAACCTTGACCAAGCAGGCATAGATGGGCAAAATGTCAGCGAGGGCGTACCTAGCTTCCTCGTCGGTAGGCCAGACCTTACACCCATGAAAGTCCACTGGTCGCAGTCCTTTAGGAGACGGCACATCGCAGTATTCGCAGACCTTGCTCAGGGAGTGATGAGTATTTACGTACGATTCTTTGGTCGAGTCGGTGATATTTTCCCAAGGGACCTCAGGAACCGTCGGATCTTGTCGTCGTCGAGCCTGAATATAAGGGACAGACTGGGCGACGATCGCTCCAAGTTCGTTAGCGTAGCAGTCCATGCCAGTGAGACCACAGAATTTGGCCAGACGTAAGAAGTCGGCCTGACCACCAGCAAATACCATATAGACTGGCTCCGGTGGGTGAAAAATGATCTTCAAGGCATAGAGGACTGAGTAGTAATCCTTAAGTGATGCCAAGATTTCGCTGACCATGATCATGAAAACCTTCGGATGTCGTGATGGAACTGGTCCAGCGATCTGAATGATGGTAATAGCGGCATCCTGTTTGTTGCCGAACTGAGTATAAGAGCCGCCTTCAATGTCCATGGCGATGACGCCAGACGCCTGATACGTTTCCAGGATGTCCGGAATCGCATCAAATAGACGCTGGAGGGTTCTGATCAGCCGTAAAGGTTGAAAACTGTCCGCAAAGATAAATGGTCTTCGCTGAACTGAAATGACTTCTCCGGGTTAGCAATCGCCTGAACGTCACTAATGGCTTCTGTAAGGCAGGCTTCAGGATGTTGAATATCATACTCCTTCTCTCTGTTCATGAGCACCAACTTCAGATAGTGTTGGTAGGTCTCAATACCCGAGATATGTTCCTTGGCTCTGTCTTGGAGATCGCTAGGAACTGCCTCAATCTCTTCTCGTGATGGAACTTCGTAGCTGAGAGCGGTGGCCTTCTCCTGTGGTGACATCAATACAGTATGAGGATAATCGGGCAGGACATGTTCATGCCCTTCGAGGACCAATGGGACGCTCTGGGCAATGTCGTCCATTCCTGCCGCTAACCGTGGTGATGATGCGTCGCCAATGAGCCGTCCGTGTCTTCGTTAATCTCATCAACCACCATGAGCTGACCGGCTTTCAGTTGAGCATCGACCACTTCGCCCATGGGCGCATTCTGCAGGATAGACTCACTGTCTGGTGGTGGTTGGTTGGTTTCCAGGACCACCAGGACGGGTTTGGCCGATGACGGCCCCGCCTTTTGCTGTTTCGCTGCAGATCGTTTACTTTGCTTCGATGGTTTTCTCGATGGCTCATCAGTTTCTGTAGCAGATTGAGCTGACTGCGCACCACTGGAATTCTTCCGAGAACCACCACGGTTCCTCTTCTTAGATTTAGATGTAGTTGAAGTTGACCGAGATGACTCGGCAACTGAAGAAGCAGCATCCTGAGAAGCTGGTGATTGATCGTGGATCTTCTGTAGAACCAACAGCTTCTGGCTTCGTAGGAAAACCAATTGTGCCTCAATGTCCTTGAGGGACAAATTTGATCCAATCCCTGGATGACGGGGGGTAGTGTCTTGACTTGTTCCCGGCGCGCTGATGGAACAAGTTGATGGTGGACTGCTCCTTCTGGCTAAAGCACAAGGCTTCTTCCCGTTGTCCGAATCTTCATCAGCGTCGCCACTGGCAGCAACTGCCGACCGCTTGGTTCCCTGGGACGTCGGACCGACAGGATTCTGATGTTCGGGCTTGCCAGTTGGGTTAGGGACCTGGCGTCCGTGGTCTGTACGGTGGCCTGTCGTCGTGGCCGGGCAGTCCCGCGCTGCAGTCGCTGGGTCGTGGCCAACAGAGCTGGACTCTGTAGGCTCGCCAGAAACCTCAGGCAAAGACTGAGGATCCATCTGCCCGGGGTTGGATGAACCCACTGGGGATGGGGCTTCCGGTTGGCCTCCCAGACGTTATGACACGCTGGAACGACCCGTGCCCATCCGGTTTTCGTCCGAGACGACCACGGCTCTGTACGAGTCCGAGTCCTGAAATGATGTGGGATCCAATTGTTCAAACAGTTCCGATAAAGGGCTCGCTGACGATGCGGGCACCTGGTAGGTCTCGGACACACAAGGGGGTACCACTGGATGCTGTCCCATGGGGTGGTCAGATCCCAAGTCCTCGACCACGGATTTGGGCTCCTCTGGAGGGGGAAACTGCTCCAAATCCTCGGTGTCTGGCGCCTGGTCTTGGGCTGAACCCTCACCAACCATAGGATTGTGTCCGTCCTTCTGCTTTTTCCTGAACTGCCGATGCATGGTGACTTCTCCAGATATAGGCGCAAAATACGGAAATAATTTGATCCAGATGGTAACACTACACTACTACCAGCTGAAACAAGAAGCAAAAAGGCGTAGGTTCAACATGCAACAAATAACCCAAATTTTGCGGTAAGGGACCACCCACCCAAGGAATAGGGAAAATTTTTTATTGAGATAAAAATTAAAATAATTAGATTCTTAGGAAAAGTTTAAACTCGGGGATTAATTGGAAATTAGATTTAAAAGAAGTCTTAGAGAATTGTTGGAAGAAGTTTTAAATCAAAACCCTCCCAACAATTAAAAATTAACCCCCACAAAAAGAAAAAACTTGACCCAAAAAATGCAAAGACACAAAAATTTTATCCCCCCCAGTGATGTTAATGGTACGATGGCGTGACCGGCCTACAGAGTGGGCGCCCAAGAGGGCCAGCGCACATACATACGACAACCTTTATGAATGTTATAAGGTAGCTAATCTCACAACAAACATACGTACATAACCAACATACATTCCCTACAAAACATCACCGGTATACTGTCCAAATTTCCCATGGTGGTTTTTACCACAGCATGTTGATTTCCATCCTGACCAACCTGATGGTAGGATGACCTACCCTTCTTGGTCTTAACCAAGGCTTAATGTAACGGCTGTGTTGGAACTTTGATTGGCCGTTCATGATATGGCTTGATCTTCTCGATGTGAACCACATCCGGCTTGTCCTGTGTTCCAACTTTCTGGATTCGGAAGTTGACTTCCGACATCTTCTCCACTCTCCGGTAAGGTCCTTCCCATTTTGGTCTCATCTTGGCACACATACCGGAAGGAGTTACTCCTGTAACTTTGCGCATCATCAGCATCCCGCACTTGTAGTGGACCTCCTTGACCTTCTTGTCGAAATTTCTTCTATTCTTCAGCGATGACGCTTCCAACGACTCACGAGCAGCCTTCCAAGCTCGCTCCAACCGGAACAGATGGGATTGCGAGTAAGAATCATAATTCTCCACCACCTCATCATTATTACCATCGAAGAAATGATCCAGAGGCAACCGGATGTCATGTCCGGTCATCAGGAAATGAGGCGTGTCACCCACTGAACTATGAACTGAATTCCTATATGCGCAAAGCGCCCAGTTCACATAGTCATCCCAATCCGTTTGGTATATATCCGCATACTTCATGAAAATGGTCCGGAGAGTCTTGTTTATTCTTTCCACCACTCCATTAGCCTGCGGATGGTAAGCCGTTGTCCGCTGAAGTTTAGATCCACTAAGCTCGGACAGTTTCGTGAACAGCTTTGACATGAAATTTGGTCCACGATTCGACAGCAAATGCACTGGAACTCCCCAACGAGCGACGAATCCGTTGAAGTAGTAGTAGGCCGTCGTTTCTGCCTTTTCGTCGGGCATGGCAAATGCCTCCGCATACCGTGTAAAATGGGCGATGACGACCAAAATACAGGTATTGCCTCGAAGGGTCCGGTTCTTCGTGCAATGCATCACATCCAGACTGACCAAATCCAGAGGTCTGTTGGCACGGACTTCATTTTGCAATCTAGCTTGAGGCCTGGCCGGGCCTTTATTGAACTTTGCACAAACCTTGCAAGTTCTGATGAAGTCAGCGAGGTCCTGTGCCATGGTCGGCCAATAGTACCGTGACACGAGGCTCGCGTAGCAAGCTTTATGGCTGCGATGACCACCAGCCATGAAGCTCGTGTGTACTTCTTCCATGATCACCTCGCGGTAATCGTAAGGCACGGCGATCGATTTGAATGCGTCACCTCTTCTTCGACCTCTCTCGTCCACGTGCCAAACAAACAGGAGCCCGTCCTGTATGAAGAAGTACGGCCGGAGTTTCTGCAACAAAGCAGCTTCCTGGTCATCATCCGGCTGGAATTTCCATTCAATCAAGTCCACCATGGGCTTGAATCCCGGATCCTTGCGCAGCGCGCATTTCCACTCGGCGGAGGTGAGCACATCATCACCAATGGCACAGATTTTCGGCGGGTACATGACTTCCGTCCCATCCATTTCCATTTCCGTTGGACGGTCATAGCCTGGAAGACGTGACAATGCGTCCGGAACTACATTGTCGCGACCTGGTCGATAATCCACAATGAAATCGAACTCCTGCAAGCGCAAGGCAAATCTTGCCTGTCTTCCAGCTCCCAGCACTGATCTGTTGTAAAGGAGATCCTTAACTGCCATATGATCCGTTCTGATGATGAAGGCTCTTGTCGTCAGATAGTGGCGAAACTTCTGACATGCCCAGCCCACTCCTGCTCTTTCGAGATCTGTGGCCGAATAATTCCTCTCGTACACTGTGAGTGTACGACTGGCATACGCCACTGGACGTGTCTTTACCGTCCATGCCTCGCCCGGCTTCTTCGGACTGCGAGGAATCGACACGGGCTGTTCGAGGACCGTTCCCAAGCCATGATGGCTCGCATCCACCGACAGGATGAAGATACGCCAACACCAGAGCTTCGGTCTGTACTTTCTTCAGTGCGTCGAACGCCCGTTGTCTAGCTTCGGTCCACTCGAAGACAGCATCCTTTTTGAGCAGTTCAATGAGCGGTGCTGCCACCTAGTTGGGCACAAACCTCCGATAGTATCCTGACATTCCGAGGAACGCCTTGACGCCACGGCAATCAGTAGGATTAGGTAGCTTGGCCACTGCAGCTACCTTGTCAAGATCTACTTCGTAGCCATCCTGACTGATCAGATGCCCTAAGAAAGGGACTTTCTTGCGGATGAAGACACATTTCTTCAGTTTGATCCTAAGTCCGTTATCACGCAGCTTCTGGAAGACGACCTTGAGCATTTTCAGGTGCTCACTGAAGGATCTTGATGGAGTCAGGACATCATCAATGTAGACAGGCAATCCGGTCAAAACCTTTTCCATGATCCCCTGGAAGGTGGCTGGCGCATTGCACAGCCCAAAAGGCATGACGTTCATGTTGAACAGTCCCATATGAGACACGAACGCTGTCTTCTCCCGATGCTCAGGGTATACCTCGACATGCCAATAATCAGCAGCTAAATCTATCGTTGAGAAGATTGCACTACCATTGAGCTGGTCCATGATCTCGTCAATCTTTGGCAGTGGGTAGTTGTCCTTCTTGGTGATCTTATTCAGCCTGCGATAGTCAATGACCAATCTGGTTGAACCATCCTTCTTTCCAACCAGAATGCAGGGAAAAGACCACGGACTTGTCGAGGGTTCGCATACCCCTTCCTTGAGCATGGAGTTTATGTGCTTCGCGACCTCAGCCTTCTGCTTCGGATTCATGCGATAGGCACGGCTCTTCAGAGGTCCATCCTTGCCTGTATCAATCAGATGCTGATCGATTTTGGTCCGACCAGGATTACCTGGCCGGGCCACTACGTCGTAGTATTCCAAGAGCATTTTCTTGAACTCCACCTTGATGTCGTCCGAGCAATCCATCTTATCAAAATCGACATTGGCCTCAATATCCTCCAGTTTTTCTTGCTCCGTAGGTTCAGGACGTGGCTCCCGATCCTCAGCAGAGTAGAAATGTCCACCAGTGGACGTTTCCGAAGGCATTTCCCGATCCTTATCCGCCTCAGGATCAGTTGACTTATGGATCTCGGTTCTATGTTTGGGTTCCTGGACCGCATAAGTTACTGGCGATTTGGGCCGCTGAACCACGACTGCGTCAGCTTGTTCCATAGATGGCTGTAATGGTAAATCCAATGGATAAAACCCTGGAAACATCGTGTGTAACTTGCTTACACTTTCACCAACCTGTTCAGCCCATAGCGAATAGGTGGCCGGATGCCCGAACCATCTATTGAGATTGTAATGGATGGTCTGCAAATCGACCCCTGCCTCCATTACATATGATGTTGGCCGTTCCGCGTCACGGTCCTGGGCTGCTGGACAGGCCTCTCCCATCACCGTTCCTTTAGGGAGGTCAAAAATTTGGTCTCCTCCGTTGTAGACACGAATGTAGGTGACCTTTGGCGTCACAGTCAGGACACCAGCCTGTGGAAACACTCCGTGTGTTTCAATAGCTTCCGGGTCCGCCTCAAACAGCAAGAACTGGCTCTTCGGTAAGGCTAAGCCCCCTGGCATCACCGCCTTCACCGGAACATCCTTTTCTCTACCAGGGAGCACTCTGACCCTTTCCCTGATACACAGGTTGACAGCTGTAGCCATAGGGATATTGTACACCACCGATATCCCCTGCAGTTCAGCTGAATTCAGAAACAACACTCTTCCATAGTAGCTGGATATGAAACCACCACCAGGATGAATGCTGTAACCCATATCATACAGGAAGTCATACCCTATCAGCATTTCCTGTTGTAACTCCGGAACCACATAGAACCTGTAAGTTGTACTTTCTGCTATCTGTCCTTGCGTTTGACAAAACCGCAACGTTAGTTTGCATTGACCAAGGATCGTCAATTTGTTTCCCTCTCCGGCTGCCGAAATGCTAGGCATCTCCGCTGCTGTCATAGGCGTCAATGCGTGATGCTTGACCCTGTCATAGAACTCCTTTGAGATCAACGAGACAGAAGCGCCGGTGTCCACCAGACCCAGGGCAGTGACATCATTAATCCGGAAAAGGACATATATCGAGAGCCGTAGCGAGATGGAAGCCACTGAATTCGCGAAGTAGACCGCCTCTCCGTTCATAACCTGTCGAACAGCTACACGAATGTTCTTTTTGGCCGATCCGTCATGGTCAGCCTCGTCTTCGGGATGACCCGAAGTCGAGGAACGATCCATGTCGTCATCAGGTTCGGTGGCCTTGGACACCTTTTCGACCACATTGGCGGTGTCTTCCTGACGGAACTTCTTCATGAAGGCACTCAGAACCTCCTCGAAATCCTTCATGTTGTCAATGACCGTCTTTGCTGCTGCCCTCGTTTTGGGGGTTTGCCGTTGAACAGCACCCTCCATTTTTCCCAGTTTATCCTCCTCTTGGCTCCAGGCGTCCTGTGCTTTGGTCAGTCGAGTCCAGTATGCCTCCAGCATGTCCGCGTCTACCTTGGACAAATCCAACGGATCAAACCTATTGAACGTCGGAATATCATCCTGACCTTTGGTGGAGGTCCGGTTCGCGGCTTTACGTGGAGTATGCCAGGTATCACCGGCTGACCGCTGGAGTTTCAATTTCGGAATAGCTGGAAATTCCTGGTTCGCATTCTCGGTCGTTTTGGCAGTAGCAGACGTCGATGACGACGTAGGCTGATCGCGAGGGTCGTCCCCGGGGCTCGTGCTAGAAACCCGAGTTGGACTCGAGTTCGAAGCACGAGCATCCGGTGAACTGGGTTCCGGATTGCAATCCTTTGATGCAGCCTCCTGAAGAGACAAGCCGTCCTTGACCGTGACAGCTTGTGTTGCCACCGAATTCATGGGTGACTGTTCCGAATCCGATTCCTGACAAACAGACCCATCCTGTGACTGAGCTTTGCCCTTCTTCTTCTTGCCGTTTTTGTTGGGCTTCTTGGGCTTTTTCGGCTTTTTCGGTCCCCGAGGTTCCTGAGATTGCCCAGATTCCGGGTGTTCCTGAGGTCTCAGAGGAGCCTGGTCTTGCCGCTGAGGCAAGTGGAGTCTTCTGGGGAAGACCCCGACCGAATGGCGATCCTGCTTCCTTCCATTATGCAATGCACAGGCCATATGGAAGCACTTAGCTTCAGGATATCCCTCAATGCATTTCCAACGCGGGGTATGCAATTCCTCATCTGATAACGTCCCAATATGCTGATATCGTAACATATTGACATGACCTGAGTGACGAAACTGGCTGACTGGTCGGACCCAATGGCCGAAATGGGATCCCTGTGATCCACGGTTCGGGAATTCGTGACCCTTGTGGTCGGGTGGCCCCCTAATCATGCTGACATGACCGGCCTGCGGTTTTTGGCGGGGTCCGCTCCCCCATCATTCGTTTCCCGAATTGCCACCAGTTCGTTGACCAGCATTGCTTCCACCACCACCACCTCTTTTCCTGAACCCACCACCGCCGCGACCTGATGACAGGAAGCGACCCGAACCACGCGTTGCACCACCACCGCCGGACGGGCGTTTCACTTCAAATTGACCGGTGCCATCATCCTTCTGTTTCAGCAAACATCCGAAGAATCTGCTGTTGACCATTCTGAGCCAAAGTGGGTCGTCACCCCAGAAGGTGATGTTCTTATTATACACCGGACAATGTGCCCACCTGTGACCAGGCTCCGCGCAGTAGGTACAACGATTGGACCTATCCTGACCACAAGATGCCTTTCCCGAGCTTCCAGTGTTTGCCTGTTGCTCCACCAAGAAGCAGACTTCCTCCGGGTCCAAATCTTGCATGTTCGGATCGTCCAATATCTCACAGGCTGCGACCACTTCATCGTCCCAGTGCTGACCTGTTGCCATTGCCTGGCGTTGGACGATCGAGTTTCTGATGTCCTGAAGCTCACGTTTGAGTTCGCGTACGTATGCTGGACATTCCTGCTGGTCAGTGGGCTGAACCCTCTCACCATCACCAACGCTACAAATGGTCTCCATGGGCTTTGATTGAGTGTCACCATCCTCGACCGCTTCCAAAATACGCACGGCTCGCATAAAGATATCATTGGGATGCTAAAAATTGCGATGCTCCCAATTTTCGGCATCAGCGAACAAACTCGCGACCTTTGCTCGCAATGCCGCTTTGAGTCCTCTAGAGGCCCGCTCTACGACCTTAAGCTTGCGTTCCTTCAGCTCAGCCGACGGAAAGGCTTTACAGGGGAGGGACCTCAGCTCGTTGAGATAATCCAGGCTCGATTCTGATGCGAGTTGTTTCCGTTCGAAGAATTCCCGAGCATATTTGTCGGCCGATTTGGTGACCGGCTCATACAGCTGATGAAGAATGGCCACCAACTCCTCGGAGGTTCCCATGGTCTGTCCTTCCAAGTCTTGCTTGACCGCATCATCAAGCAGATACCACAACAATGGCCGTTTGAGGTCAACCTCGGCTCCACTTGCCTACCAAGTTGACTCAAACATCTTCAGCCATGTTGACAATTTGATGGCCCCTTTCCGTCCTTTGAACTTGGAGATTGACTTGAACCACTTGGTGTAGTCATTCAACATCTGCACTTGTTGAGGCGTCATTCTGACCATGTTGACCGACCCACCGGACGATGGTCGTCGCGATGGGGGGGGCAGTCGGCTGAGCCGGCTGTTTCTGTGATGGCTGATGACTGGTTGATGGTTCCATTCGTCCCAAATGATCAGCTGGACTGGTTTCCGGAATTGACGACATCAAAGTCCGCCCACCAGCGTGAACCTGATGACCGGTTCGTCCACCACGAACCGATGGTCGCAAGATATTCGGTCGTCTGGTCACCGGTGATGAGGTTTGTGATGGGGTTGACCAAAGGTCCGGTCGCAAAATCTGGTTATTCACGACGGTCGTGTTCAATGTGATCACGACTGCTCCCTCAGGGCGTTGGGTTGGACCCATCTGTCCCCTGGTTGTCGCTTGTGAGGGCTGAGGCACCATAACTTGTTGTTCCGTTCCATGGTTCGTTGCTACCGGGGTGATGACACCCGCGGAGCTCCGTACTGGACTGGGCTGATGAGATGGTGAAGCCAAAGCCTGTGTTCCAACATCAAATGATGGATCCCAGGACAGCCTATGCTGTGTTCCCAAATCAATGGCCCAATTGTTCAGTGCCGCCGTTCCAAGCGAGAACTCGCGTTCCAAATCAATTCCGAGATTCTGGTACACTGAATTGACCAGGTCGTCCAAAGGTGGCAATCCAGGCATTGCCGCAGCTCCCAGGGCCGTCATATCATCATCAGATTCTTGTAGAGCCTGCCCACGGTCTCGGGGCGAACCCAAGTCCATGCGCTCCTCAAGACCGATGACGGTCTGGTCCCCGGGACTCGACTCAGAACTCTGAGGAGAGTCCCCCTGTTCAAATCCAAGTTCTTTCCAGCTCAATGTCCTGTTGAGTTCATCATTGAAGTTTCGAGTCTGAGCAGCTGGACCATCAGAATGGTTGTCATCCAAAGAAACTAGGCTTGATGCTGCTGTCACGAAGGCCGAGTCCGATGACGGACCCATTCCAGATGATTCAGGCTCAGATAATGTGGTCAGAGAACTGGAAATCGTTGGATCCAGAGAAGGGGCACTGCTTTTCCGAGCAGTCCCCGATGCCCAGCCACTCTTTTTTCTTCTCAGATCCGCTGTCGAAGCAGAACTGGACCGGGGGCGCATCCCCTGCGCCGGTTCCCGGTCGTTGAACGACCCAGAATTCGTTCTCGACGTGGAGGGCAGACATCCCATGCAGTCCAAATGGGAGTCTCCACGATGTCCAGTCACCGAATAGGGTTGGTGACGTAGTTCCCGTTCCTTCAAGCGTAGGCTTGTGCGCTTTTGCTCCATATTGAGTTGCACTCACTTCTCAATCTAAAAGTTCTTTTTAAAGATGACAATTAGCACAACTCAAAAATATTCTTAGGTACCCCAGAAAAATACCAATTGTATACGTATATAAATAATTGTACAAAATACAATAAATTGATATTAATTGCAGCAGATGATTGCTATTTTTGGCCTGAAAAAGAAACAATTACCAAAATTAACCTAAAATGAAGGGGATTAGACAAGCAAAATCACCAACACAAATAAAATTATCACAACAAAATTATTTGTTAATTAGGTACGAACTTTGGAAAAAACTCCTAGCTCAGATCCCAAAAATAGTCCTAAAATTAGCTCACCCCAAAAATAAATGCTGTATTAGAGCCTAAATTGGGGGAGACCCAGGTACACAATTATACACGTATACAAACAGTCAGACCCTAGAGAAAAGATTTTTTCAGATTTTTGAGGGTTTTCCTAGGGGGGGGGGTTCCTACCTAAGAAAATTGGAAAAAATTCGTGCGCTGAACGCGAAGAACTACGGGGGGAACCCCAACGAAACTAAAACAAAAATAAATAGAAATTTGAGAAATTTTACGAAGGGGTTCAGGCAAGAAATCCCTGAGCTCCTGGCAGCCTAATGTAGCGGGGCTAGTAGGTTTTCCTACGTACAAACACCGTTACCACGCCCTGACGTAGCGGACGCGGAGACCGTGGCACAGATGGATAACTGACCGACTACAGGAGACGGTCGGGACAGCCTCGCCAGATAAATACGCAGGGGTAATTCCGATCCCAAGGGCGAGATGACTCGCACTCTCACTCACTCAAGATTGAACTACCTACCTAGCAGGAGCTCAGTAAGACTCAGCCTAACTAAATACACTTTAATAAGAACAGAATAACAAGTTATAGTTAAATAACAATAATACAAAATAATACTGGGATGAACCCTCAAGCACACACAAACAAACAACAATATAACTTACAGTTACAGCGGGTTGGGCGGACCAACCAACGTACCACAATGCTCTGGGGAGAGCTGGGGAGCAATAAATATATACACAATAAAGTAGGGAAGAAATAGCGTAGAAAACATAAGCGTTCACGGTGACAGAAATAATACAAGTGAAGGGGGAAGCGAGTGTTGGGTTGGACCCTCCCACGAGCGCCCCCTAGTGAAAATTTCCCCCAATCACGTAGCTCCCAAAGTCACGAGGGGGGAAACCACCCAATCCCACGTATACACGTTGGGGGAGCTACGTGACTTGCAAACGTTTCCCAGCCCAAGGTGATGACGTTATATGAAGCCAAGCGGGTAGCTATGCTAGCTACAACCGCCAGCAACGGAAAGGTTGACCGTGTGTCACCTTGATCCGTTACATCCCCCAGGACTCGCCATCCGAACTCCCGAGAGGATCACTGCACAAATGGCGAACTGATACGTGAGCTGGTCATACACATTCAATACAGAGCAATGATGCTACTAGTACAATACAACTAACTGCAAGTCAGAAGCTCTAGACTAACTAAGCTAGTCAAAACTAACAACAAGTGTAGAAAAAACTCACAAAAACAAATGATTAAATACTACAAAGTACAGGTGATTAAGCATATACTAGGCACTATGAAGCGCTAGCAACAGTCAAAAATTAAAGCACAAAGATGACAAAGTCTTACGTACGTATTTAACAAAAATACACGTATTAAAAATAGAACCGTAGTATTAAACAGGGATTATTAAGTAGCTTAATATGAAAATACATGTGACTTTCCAAAAGTAACTCATGGGAAAGAGGAGTTACCCTCCTTTGGAATGTATAGTCAAACGAGTGTGTTAATGAATGTTAACAAAGAAAATAAGTTGAACTTTCAGATAAAATATTAATTAAATTTAAGTTAAACCAAGCTGAGCTAGGGTTTATCAGGCCGTCGCTCAACATGGCAAACTGCCTATGATAATAATAATCATAATAATAAAATAACCATAGAAAATACACACCGTTAGGTGGAGGTCCTATGGGATGAAAAACCATACCCAAGACTGAGGGTGGGATTTAAATATGTATTTTCATATGACGAGAATCGTCACTGGGTTTTTCGACAATAAATGGCATACATGTATGGCAGTAGACTAAGGCAATAATGGAAAGATTCCTCAAAAATAAAGCACTGTACACATTATGAGCAAATGACATTGGCATATAAAACTAGTAGAAAAAATTTAGATTAACATATGACATAAATATGACTAAAACACAGGTTCCAAAAACTGACTAAACTAATATAAATTCTAAGTTCGCAAAAACAAAATACAGATTCGTAAACTACTTAACACAGAGGTTATAGGTTCGTAGTAAAACTAAACAAAGAGATTAAATATATATTCAAAGAAAATTAAACGAAAACGTACGTACACAAAATTTAGATGCACATTGCACATCACAGAGATTCGGCTCTTAATGAAATACTATTACAATTCAAGAACAAAACAAAACAAGAAACTAGATTCCAAATTCGTAAGATAAAATTCAAAATAACGTATGCAAGTATGCAAAACTAAGTGTCACTATCACAAAAACAACACCGGAACACCGGTTGCTGAGGGGATGAAAATAGACCAAAGAATCAGAATCGCTTACAAGATCATTGTCCAGCAGAAGGCTAACCTTCCCGGTGGTGTCATTTAGGAGGGCAAAGAGGGTAACACAGCCTTGACGGACAGCCAGTCTCTGATACAACTCATAGTCGGCATCGAATCGAAGCCGGCCGGAGCCAAAGCCTAGCTCCTTTCCGATGGCATTCAGATTGGTGGGACAGTCATGGCGAGCGCACAGGAGATAGAAAGTGCCACGTTTCTTTTCCTTTAGGAACAGGTTTTTGGCAAAACACCCACCGCTGGCCGGCATATCAGACAGATGTACCATGGCCGCTTCCACAGTGTGAAAACCTGAAACAGAAAAAACTGAAACATTTATAGAAAAAACACCACATTGTTTTCAGGTGAATTTTTATGCAGGGCATATCTTTGGAAAAGGTTTTCTAGAATTTTTACGCTTTTATCAAGAGTAAATTTTGGCAATAATCACTGAAAGGGAGGAATTTTAGACATCATCTCAAGAAAGGGGGGGAATAGGAGGGGTGCAGACCCCCCCAGACCGACAAAAAACGGGTAGACCCCCTCAGCAAAAAGGAAAAAAGGGCAGACCGTCTCGTCCAGAAAGGAAAAAAGGGTAGATCCCTATGCGATTTTTACCAAAAATCGGTCATTTTTTAGCAAATTCTAGTGATTTTTTCAAAAAATTTCTTAAAAATCGCTCAAAGTTGTAATTTTTTACTAATTCTTGGTCAAAAATATTAAAAATTAGCGATGTTTACTAATTTCTGGGCAGACCCCCTTAAAATTTATGAAATCTGCAGGGGTAGACCCCTCGCCAAGGTCGGGGTAGACCCCCCAGAAACGGACCCCGTGTTAATGTATGATGACAGCTGCTGACAACTACAGGTTTAATCGTTACCGCTATTACCACGTACCTAAACTACATACATATAAAGGCCAATGCACTTATGTGTAATGTACACTCAATATATGCTTATCCAATCGCTAAAACTTGCTGTTTCTCTTGCACTTTTGGGAAGGGTCAGTTAGCGAATGACCTTTGCACAGCTTCAGCTTGGTGTGAAACACGTATGCATACGTACACATTAAATATATACCCATTTTAAAGTAGCAGAGGTATGTATATAGCCAGTGTACTTAAGTAAGGCAGCGTGCTAACGCAAGGTCAGCTAATGAATGCACAAAATGCGATGACTGACTTTAAACTATCTGCTTGTTACGTTTCGCATTATATAAATGTTTGCGTACATAAGTAGAGTGTTTTTTGTATTTTGTATTTGGCTTAGCATCGTTGGGTACAAAAGGAGACCCGATAGATGCTGCTCTGGATTCTGTTTGATCCAGAAAGAGCAAGCAAAACTGTGTATGAGACACGGACATTTAGATTTGAGTCAATTGACTTTTTTATTGGTTCGCCAAAAGTCGCCTGGCGAACCAGTTTTTTGTGTCACCTGTTAGTCCTTCAAGAGTACTCCATGAGTCACTCTTTAGAATTTAATGAAATTTCAAAGAAAAGCGGAATTTTTAATTAGAAATACTAATAAAAAATGCTAACTCGAATTTGCTTAAAGGGTGAAAGGTGCGCTGAGCAGTGCTGAGAATAAAATCGTATTATCCCAGGAAAACACTAAGCTTTGTTTTTCAATTTGCCACGTTTTAATTTGTAGTACCAGAGTCATTGTCGAATATACTTTCCTGGACGCAGCTTTAAATTGCACCAAATGGTTGAAAAAATTTGAATTTTTGTACATGTAGAGATTGCCAAGTTGTGACTGCGTCAGCTCACCGAAACTAGGGTGACTTTACACCAAAATCCAGGTTGTCCCAGGTTGTCCTAATCTTTTCAAATTGGGGAAAAAGCTATTTTTTGCCGAGAAAACGAATGTTGTGGGTTTCTGAATAGCTGTTTTTTATAAATTTTCTCGGAAACATTTATATAGTTCCTCCATTATAGGAAACTAATTGTCTCTATTTTATGAAATTTGATGCATTTGATTGACAATGTTTTGATAAATCATCACCTTGTGAAAGCGTCACAGCCATTCAGCAACCCACAACATTCGTTTTCGCGGCAAAAATAGCTTTTTACCCAATTTAAAAAAATTAAAACGAGTTAAATGAGTTAAAATCGGGCGAGTTAAAATTAACTCGCTGAGAGCCCGAACAGGGGTTAAAAGAGTTATTTTTTACCCCTTTAACTCTGCCGATTCGTTTGCACTCTTTCCATGCGCGCGTTCAAATCAGATTAAAGCAGTGATCAATATAATCGGCAAACTATGCTTCCGCCTTGTCTTGAATGAATTTCGGTGGTTTAATTTTCCTCTCTTAAATAGTGCAACTAGTTGAAGACTACTTGATATTCCTTATTTTGTAGAGATTAAACAGTTTTAAGCATCTATGCACAAATCTTTAATTTGCTATCAGCAAAGCACAATCTGGATGGGACCCAAACCACCGTAAGACCATCGCAGTAGTTTGATTGGATATGTTTTTCTAGCCAAAGTTTAAACTTGAAGTAGCTACCCTTTAGCAAAATAGTCGACTATGCAATATTAAAGGGGGTGTGCGTTGGAATTCAACGTTTTATATTGGAAAAGCTAGGGATCCCTAAAACCAATTTAAGGAAGGGATACATCATGAAAATGTTATGGTTACGGATTCTGCTTATTTCCACACATAACTTTGTAACACATGTTCTGCCCATCGAGTTTAAGTTTTGAGTTGTTTCCTTCAGTACTTAACGAATAATTAGCTATCGATTAATTCCATGTAATTTGAAAATGTGTCTAAACGTCGGTTTCGCAGCAAAATAGCAATTCCTAAGTGCTTTGTCAGAATCGACCGAAACTTTTCACATTACAAGCCAGTCAATCATGATTCATGAAGAATTGAAGACTAATATGCTAACAGGGTGTAAGCACCGACCAATCAGGTAGCGCCTCTTTGAAGTAGCGCTAGCCAATCAAGTCTGGAAGTATTTTGAAACAACCAATCAAAGCTAACCAAACTGAATGCCATGAAAGGAATAACTTTGAGCGTTTCATAGTGTATTTCATAGGATCAATTTGGCGACTTTTCTCAACACATCTTATGCAATTATATATTATTCCACACTACTTATTTTGCAAATGCAGCAACAGTTAGCTATTTGTTCTGAACCGAAAAATAAAGATTTTGTAAAAAAAACTCTTGTATTAACGTAATAAACAAGCCAAAATATTAAATAAAATACACTTTTGGTTTAGTTGACCTGTAGTGACTTCAGGCTGCCTACCTTATTTTTAACTCGTTTAATCCCCGTGCACAATCGAGGGTTAAAATTCAATGGGAAAAGTTGCTGCAGAGTTAAAGGAGTTAATTTTAACTCGCGCGCGAAAAGGGTGAAAATTAACTCCGTGGATTTTAACCCATTATGTGCGCGCGAATGCAGGTAGAGTTAAACGAGTTAATTTTAACCCCTGTTCGCGCGAGCACCGAGCCAAAAAGCGTTTAACTCGTTTAACCCCAGCTAGTTAAAATTAACTCATTTAACTCTTTTAACCCTGGCGCGAAAAGGATCGAGTTAATTTTAACTCGTTTAACTCGCGCGCGAAAAGGCCTTTGGATAATTAACTAAACTTGGATAGTTTCTTATTTTAAATTTAATTTAATTGAATCAGGGATCTTGCTAGGTAACTGTTAACTAGGTAACAAAATTTGAACGCTTTTCATATTTGAATTTTTTGTGTTTTCCAAAGGCTTTAAGGGAGTCTCAGAAAAAATAAAAATTTTAAATGTAAACACTTTTTAAACAAAATTTTATTACCTCCTGCTTTTATTTATTTTGAAATGTGTTCGAATGCATTTATACAAAATCAAGCAAAACTGGTCATTTTCCGAGAAAATTAACATCTATCTTCCCAACTGAGGATGGGGAGTGACTTTGGCCAGCTTCCACCAGCACCACCTCAGTATGCTTAGGACCACTAATTAAATTAAATTTTAAATTCGAGAATTTAAGTTGCTTAGATCTGGGCTAGAAATTGCCTTTTCTTCTGTCTTTGTTCCACCTAGCTGATTAGGGCTCTCTATAGCAACTTAATCTTTTACACGGAGGGTCAGCGCGTCTGCTGCAATCAGCAAACTTAGACACAGGATGCCCAAAAGGTGATTTGTCCAAAATTGGGTATCCTTGTATCCAACCCGGATGGGGTCCTGGTTGTGAGTTCGTTTAGCAGTGGGGGGAGGTGATTCGCTGGATATCAATGTAGACATTTAGACATTTCATTTAATGAACTTCCATTATATGTGTAATGAAAGGAGTTTCCTTAAAGCTGAAAAGTCACTTGGAGAACTAAATGGCAAAAAGGAATTGTATGAAAAATGAGTTTTTCGATTACAGTGGACAGGAGATGAAGAGTCCTAATCTAGTAACGATTGATCTGATTCGAATTAATGTTTAAGCTATTGGATGCATTCTGTTAGGTTTTGCTGTAATTTGCCAGAGTCGCCAAGCATAAACTACTATTCATTTAATTAGGGACTAAGATTTTCGATTTAGGCATTAAATAGGTTAGTAGTGAAGGAAATCAAACACGCACTGGACGCGAATTAATCAAGAAACTAGTTCTAATAGTTAACGGAAGTTTAAATAGCCTTAAATCGTACTAATCCCCTTACTAACACTAAATTACAAATCCCAGTTGAAAGGGTAGTCAGTAGTCACCCTTATTAAGTCCGAGATGGGACTCTTAATTCCCCTTTTCCCTGCCTAATGCCTAATGACCAATTGTAGGACACTCCCCAGCATTTATTAGAGCTATACAACTCTTTTACGTTCTCAAAGTTGGAGTTTAAGTGCCAGTAAAGAATGCTAGTACTAAAAGTCATTGACAAATAGCAAAATTGCTAGAAGATGGTTCACGTTTAAGTGATAATTAGTTAAGTATGTATTTATATGATGTAATGTAGGTTAATTAGTGTTAGTTTAGTAATAATTAGTTAATTTTGTTAATTTTATGTGAAAACATAACTTAGGTTCATCTGAAAGGCGAGTTTCTCCTGATTCTGAAAATCCAATCCCCACCTTCTAACTCTTAAAAATAGGCAAGTTATAAGCCAAAATGTTTTAGTAAGATTGCTTCTACTTTCGTAATCTTGCTTCTTCAAAAGGAGTGTCTTAAAGTTGGCTTCCTCAAAACCTTTGTGTTAAGTGCTAAATTGGTCTTAATTGGCCCCTAATTGATACACAGGTGGCAGGTGCCTTAACATCCTCATTCATGTTCTACACTACTCCCTGTCCTCAAGTGTCCTTCGGCTGGCTAAAGGCCAGCATAGAGACTCGCCTTTCCTCAAAGTTGGTATACACTTTTTCTGAAGCACATAGGTTCGGAGGGGGCTTATCCCCCTCCCAAATTGTTTGATAATCATAAAAATTAGCTAGGTATACTAAATGCTATACGTAGATCATGAAATGTAACTTTTATTTCACAGAAAATTACGTATTATTTTTATGCATATTTCTTGTTACAATTGCTCCCCTGGCCTCAGTCATGTGAGGACATAGAAAGCCAGCAACGAGGAGCAATTGTTGCTAAGGCCAGCAAACAGCGTCCCTTGTTTACTGTCAAAAAGTTGACTCCAAAACCCAGAGTAGGGGTCCAGTAAACAAGGACCTGTTAAAATAATGAAAATATAAAAGGACATTCAATTTGGGTAAAAAGTCCCAACTTAATAATAATTTTTTCAAATATAATGTGAAATATGAGGAATTTTAAGCCCAACTTCAAAGAAATTGGGAAAAGTCGAAAATTTAAGCTGAAACTGGCCCCTTTGGTTATGTTTACGTGTTAACCAAAATTTCGCAAAATTCGGATAGATTTCAGCACCCAAAATTCATCAAAAATGGGTCAGTTGTAGGGGCAATACTTTTTAAATCTCATTAATTTTAGGCTCAGCGGACTGGCCCGCTGGCAAGCCCCTAGTCTGCCAATGTTAAAGGTTGCGAGCTTTTAGAAAGTTCTAGAACATTCTAGAAGCTTTGCCTTAAAAACAAAGGAAAAGCCCGCTCTAGTTCGCCTAATGACCTGTCACCGAGCTGTCAGAAAGCTGTCAGCTCGGTCCAAAAATTTTTCTAAAGCTCAGTGTTCGCTTGAGCAGCAACCTCAGGAGGTTGCTTTCTCCCCCCTCCCTTGGTGTGTCTCCGCTGTGTGCCAGAGTTTTGGCACGGAGAATAAGCATACCCTCCCAGGTAGGAAAAAAGAATTAGGGACTTTTCTAGCCTTCGGGCTAGAAAAGATAATTGAGATTAACAGTGAACACACTCAACTGAGGGCCAAATAGGTGTTTTATACCTGGCCATGAAAAGAAACGAAGAAAAATCTAGGAAGAAACAAAGGCCACCTTTTTGGCCATATTTTTTCTATTATTATGGGCCTTCGGGCCAATTTTTTATACACGTATTTTTGGGCCTTTCGGCAAATTTTTTCTATATTGTATGGGAATGGGCCTCCGGGCCAAGTTTTTTTATGTACTGTTGTGAGCCTACGGGCAGAACCTTTTCCTTTTTCTGATGCGAGGCCTTCATGCCAATTTTTAGTTTTCTAGCATGAGTGGGTCCAGTTTTAGTTTTTTCCTACCATTTATTTTATGATTTCTCGTTGCGGGGCAGCTCATGTAAACCCCTCCTGTTCGATGGAGGTCTTGAGTTTTGTCCCTTATTTATTATTTCATCTATTAATTTTATGATTTCTCGTCGGAAGGCAGCTCATGTAAACCCCTCCTGTTCGATGGAGGTCTTGAGTTTTGTCCCTTATTTATTATTTCATCTTTTAATTTTATGATTTCTCGTCGGAAGGCAGCTCATGTAAACTTCTCCTGTGCGATGGGGGTCGTGAGATTTGTCTAACTTTCTTAATTTCATTTCACATTTTTTAGTTAGTTTTTGGTCAAGCCACGACCCAGAAACCACTTTTTTATTAGGGCCTTAGAGGCCAGAAAACAGTGATGTATTTTGTAGTTTCGTGGGCAGAAATGAGTGGGGACCCCACCTCTTAGGTGTTTACGACCGGAAGTTCGACTTTGTCATCAGCTCATATCCACTCCAAAGAAACTAGTGATTCTAACTAATAACTGCTTCCCTAATTATACACGGCGCTGCTAATTAATCATTTACAACTAAATGTCTATTCACCCTTAATGCTATCAGCGTAAGTCTTCATTCATGATTCTGAAAAATATTTATATTACTAAATACGATGTTATCAGAGCGGAAATTACTATCAATCTAGCATTAATTGAGAAAAGGTTTCACATTTACTACGAACCTTTTCATTTCTATCATTCACTTTGGTCCTGGTCAGCCGTGATTCTACTCTATAATGGTTTCTCTTATGTTTGTCTTAATTTTTCTCATGTACTCTCCACTTACATAGCTGTCAGGAGGACTTCAACTATGCAGCTCTTTTTGACATCATGGACTTCCAGCAAGCTATTTGGAACAGTCTTAGTGATCCTGTCCCCAGTCAACCAGCTGGTGCTCATATAGCTGAACCTAACCCAGAGCCGGAACAGGAAGACTGTGTCATCTGCCGGGACAATATTCCAACCTGCACCCTCAACGGATGCGATGACTATTGCTCCAGTCAACCCAGACTTTGTCTTCAATGCACTGTCCGTTCGGTTGATATTGGTATTAGAACCTGTCCCTAGTGCAGGAGTGAATTCACTGGATACACTCATTATGGAAAATTTGTTGATATACAGGTAATGATATATATATATATATATATATATATATATATATATATATATATATATATGATAATGTTAAAATTATTAACCTGTTACTTTCCTATAGGAAATCTTTATACGAAATAACGGTTAATTTGAAAATTATAAATAGTTAAGTTTAAGGAATTAAAGCTCCACAAAACTTAACTTGTATACTTAATATAAAAGTCGCTGAACTGTCGTAATTTTTCTAATCTCCGTGTTTGTGAAGCAGCAGTTTAATACTGCGACTACTGTGTTGTGCATTGTCAAACTAGAGATTGAAATACACTCCAAGAAAGTTCCGGCTCCGCCCTCCTCACGATTTCATTGGGACACGCTTTCACCAGAATTTTAGCCTATGTTAACCAGTAACCATGCTGTAACCAGTATGATCCAGCACACTTAACTATAATTTAACTGTAAATTTAATGGAGGGTGTAAAGGTCGGCTTATGCTAAGTTTTTGCTATTGTTATTTACACAATATATTTATGTATAGCATTTTTAATCTCTAAAGGCTTTAAATTTATATTACAGGTTGCTGTTCCCAACCACGAGTTCATTCCGCTACCGTCGGATAATAGCGATGACTCACTCTGGGATGATGATTGTGATAACTTGGAGCCGCCAACTGATGAGGAACTAGAATCTGATGCTTCCTGGCGTCCAGGAATGGAGTAAATGGCTCAAATAAGGTATTCACTGATTTTTATGTCAAACGAAATGAGGAACAGGGAGCGTGAGCATTGCTAAAGGTTCCCCATTGTATCTAATAATTTGCTAAAAATTACCGTTTCATTCAATTCAGCTGACTAAAAACATACCGTTTCAGTCTTAGACATTTTTAAAATCTATGCATGATTTACAAGCAGCTACGACATTAATTTTAAAAGTCGCGTATCAAGAACAATTTGTGGTCGTTTTACTTACTTACAGTTATAGGTTTCTAAGAATTCCATAGCGACGGGTTACTTGCTTTGACTATGTACTTGAGTAAAATCTCTGAACTATCGTCGGCATTCAAGTTTAAATTGTAACTGTAGATTAAATATAGAAATTGCTGATTTTGATAAAGTAGAAATCTTGAACATTTGAAGAATTGATTTCTAAGCTTTTTCTTCTTTCTACGCTTTCTCATTTCTTTCGTAAGTTTTAATTTCTCTTTTTAGAAACATACTCTGTCTAGATAACCTTCTGAGAATCAGCCTCGAAGCAAAACAGTTTGATGTTTGAATGTGTTGCAGCATAAAAATCTCAAAACTTTAGAATTCTAGTAGAAAGCGAAAAAGATCTCGGCGTTGAGGTTTTTGATTCAAGCAGCAAAAATTATTCATTGCATTTAATTACATGACTTAAATTGAAAAATGACGAAAATTTATATATAACTAAGCATAGCTTCAAACATAATTTCAGTTTCACTTGGAATCCTAAATGATCCTATTTTCAGTTGGAAACGTAAATAATTTTAGTTGCTAGTAGTTTTCTGAAGGGTTTAAGTTCCGAGGCTGAAACCGCACTACATTAGGAGAAGGATTATAAAAGCGTATTCCAATAAAAGCTTGTGGAGTTGTGACTTGGCTGGGATTTGGATCG
Source organism: Trissonchulus latispiculum (assembly GCA_030248195.1). NCBI lineage: Eukaryota > Metazoa > Nematoda > Enoplea > Enoplida > Ironidae > Trissonchulus > Trissonchulus latispiculum. Next base: position 26,106 of record JASAND010010757.1, on the reverse strand, counting down.
TTTGTTTGCAAATGCAATGGTTGCACGGCTCAACTGAAGTCGATATTGCAGAAATAAAATTAGTGATTTAGTTGAAAGAGTGATGATGACGTAGCATAGCTTTGACTGTTATTGTCAAATATGTTTGTTGAATTCGTGTGAGGCAGGAATCAAACTCGGGTTCAAAATGTGTGAACAATTTTAGAAAAAATTTTATTGCAGTTTTCAACAAATTTTGTTGGTAGTCATTGTTTCTTGAGATCAATTTACTAAAGATAGAAAAAGCTGTACTAGCAATTCTGTGGGTATAGGTTAGTTTAGGGAAGAGTTTATAATACCAAGAGTAAGACACTCAGCTCTTCCCAATAGAATAAGCTTGCAAGATGGTCGAAACATTAAGGCCGAAGAATTTCATCATTTCTTAGAAATGCCTTACGTTGTTGCCGGTTTTGTAAGAGGTTACCTAAACTATATAAACCTATATAATTTTTATATCGTTAAAAAGATCTCGTTCTACGCAACTTAATGATATAAAAAGTATTGCTGTATGGTTTTCCTAGCTCAAGTTATAGTATTTTAATTTGTAGAAAAAGCCACTCTTGGTATTATAAACTCTTGGTTTAGGCTATGTGCGAGGTTGTAGTGATTTCTTGTTTGCCCCCCAAGACAATGCCGATTTGTAGGATACACAGCCAGTAAAATTTGTAGTATCCTTGAACAATTTTGCAAGGGTATCAATTTGAAATGACTTGACGAATAATTAATATTAGTTTGTTTTAGACTTACTGCTCAAAATCATGTTGGTGCAGCCTTTTTCAAGGAAATCAAAACTCATCGCGCATCCTTATCCACCTCATCACCCTATCATCAATCTATGCTGCTCACTTCCTTGATTTACCCTCTCACCGAGTTCCAATCGAACAATTTCAAATCAACTATCAGACCTGAATGGAGAAGCGAAACGTGTATTGTAATCTGTTTTATAAACTGTTTTTTCAGGTTTATTGTCTTAGTTACAATAAATAAATGTGTACGGCTCAACTGAATTCGATATTGCAGAAATGAAATTAGGGAGTTAATATAGTTGAAATAGAGTGATGATGATGTAGCATAACTTTGACTGTTATTTGCCTTTGTTGAATTTCGTGTGAGGAAGGAATTGAAAATCTGGGTGCGACGATCGGAAATCAGCGGGAATCGAATCTGGGTCCAAGAATTGTGTGAACACTTTAGAAAAAATTTGGTCTCTGCTGAGGATCGAACTCACACCCAAATTGGATGAAAATTTTTGTCTATGGTGAGGATCGAACGCACACAATTGATTCCTAAAAGTTTCCTATTTCGTTCCAAAAAACTAAAAAATTGATTGAAAAAATCAATGAAAAGTTTTATCCCTGGTGAGGATCGAACCCGCACCCTAATTGATTGAAAAGTTTTGTCTCTGGTGAAGATCAAACACACACAGTTGATTCCGTAAAGTTTCTATTCCGCTGCAAAAAACTAAAAAATTTTGTCTCTGTTGAGGATCGAACACACTTAATTGATTTTGTTTGATTCCGTAAAGTTTTCTATTTAGCTCCAAAACACTAAAAAATTACTGAAAAATTTTGTCTCTGTTGAGGATCGAACCCATGCCTAAAATCAAATTTGTCTCTGGCGGGTGTCTTAAAAATTTGTATAAGATCAAAGCCAGTTACACACCCTTTGCTGCGGAAGGCGGCAAAGATCAAAGGGAAAAGGCGGCTACTTCAAAGGCAGCTGTGAGCTGCGGTGGTATTACAACCACCCTTTCCCACTACTGGAATTGCATTTATTTGACGTCTTCGTTTCTGTCAGTCTTGAATAACCAAGGCGGCTTGGCCATTACTAACACACTTTACTGTTGTTGAAATAATGGAAGGTGAGAATCCGGGCTCAGCAGAGGCAACGAAATCGCAACTTTCCCAGAATAACATAGGTTGTGCGATTTGCCCTGAGAGCGCATAGCTTTCAATAAATTTAAAGCTATAGTTGCATACCTTTAGAATGTTTTCTTCCAACATCAACATCTATTTGGCCTTCAAGGCGCTGATTTTCTTGAACTACGCCTTCACCCGTTCCTAAAAGTGAAAATCTCATGCGTTGCGTTGAGTCTGGAAATCGAGTACACCCTTAGCAAACAGACAATAAAAAATCTCAAACTGGTTCTTCTCCTCTAATATCCAATGCTTAGTTCACTTGGTTTGTCTGGTATTCACTACAGAACTGATGCTTAAAGTCTAAATAGAGATGTAGCGTTGCAGTGGGATACGCAAAGCACGCCTCGTTAACTTATACGACAACTCTCATTTTCACAGTATTACTTTATCTATTATCTATATATTTATCTAAGCGCTTCTTTGCCCTACTCTAGCATGGCTCTCAAATCCTTAAAGTTGAACTGAAGTAGACTTTGTTGCCCAATACGTCTTCCATCCTTTAGACTGTTTTCCATGGAAGATTTAGATTTTGGAAAAATTTTGTGTATTAATGTTGGCTGTTGCGCAACGTTTGAGCCAGTATGCCGGAAATATAACCGAGCAAAAATGGTAGTCGCAAGAGCTCGACCCAACACCCTTTTAACAGATTTAACAGCAATAGTATACCTTGTACAAGAAGTGTAGCATTGTCTTGGTATGCTGGTACCAATTCAGTTAACATCCAAACATACAAACAGATGTCGGATGGTCCCGCTAAATTATGGCTCTATTGGAGCACGATCTATTAACCCTCTGTGCTCCGCAGTTATGTTGCCGAAAGGAATTTTAATTGGCTATGCAGAAGAGCCACAACACATTTCTAGTAGTTTTGACACCAATATCAATTAATCTGGATATTTCGTACGGTCATGTTGATAAAATTGATTTGAGTAACTCCAACTTATCTGAGTCGCAGAAAGGTCAGCTTCGAACAGTTCTGTCAGAATTTCAGGACGTTTTTTTCGAGGGATGAATTCGACTTAGGGCAAACGGAAGTCGTTGAACACGAAATTTATACTGGGAATCACCCACCTACAAAACTTTGACCGTTAAAAAACCGTTTGAAAGACTTTCCGTGGATACTCTTGGTCCCTTACCTACAACTTTAAATGGAAATAAACACATTATTGTGTTCATGTGTGCTTTCACGAAATGGCCCGAAATTTTCGCTATTCCAGACTGTACCTCCAAGACCATTGCAAAAATTTTTATAGAGGATATTATTACTCGTCACGGCTGTCCTCGCGAACTTTTATCTGATCGATCTCAGTACTTTTTATCTGACTTTATAAAGGCAGTCTGCGAACTTATGCAAATTAAGAAATTGAACACAAGTCCCTACACACCAAGTACACACGGCTTGGTAGAACGACATAGCCGTACTTTAATGAATATGCTCTCAATGTATGTGAATAAATTTCAGCAAGATTGGGATGAATGGATTCTCTATTGCGCTTTCGCTTATAGATCTGCTACTCATGAGTCGACAAAAGAGAGTCCTTTTTCCCTGCTTTATGTTAGAGACCCAAATTTGCCAATTGATACGGTACTTTTGCAACAACAGACTGCGTTTGCTGAAACTGATGATTACTAAAGATATTATTAAAGAATGCTTTCTATAAAACTTAAAGATGTTTGGTCATATACGCTTAAAGACATTCAAAATGCAAAAGCACCAAAAGTTGCAACATGATAAAAAGATAAATTTACCCAAGTACAGTTGCGGGGATCGAGTTTACTGGTTCAACCCCACTACACCTTCAATAAATAGACAGAAAGGAGACACGACGGATAAAATGTTTACTCCCAAACTTGCACATTTTTGGCGTGGTCCTCATAGAATTACGTCATTGAAATTGCCAAATGCTGAGCTTGTTTCGATTGACAACCCTCTAAAACCAAAATTTTGGGTGCACGTAAAAAATATAAAGCCGTGTTTTTCACTTCATGTGCCTAACTTGACAGAGGCTACGCCTATTTCTTCGCAAGATGGTCAAACTTTTGATCCGAAACCAAGCTCCACGGTTCCAAAAACGCAAGAAAATCCAGAAATCGCCCGCCACCAAAATCTAGGTCAGGTGACAGCTCTAGATACAGTTTGCGAGAAAATCCAAAAGCTCGTCAGCGATTTGATTTATGACTAGAAAAGTACAAGTTCCTACACTCAGGCAGTTTGCTGTTTTTATGGCTACCGCTTCTGTTTTTATTGATGTTTATGTTTTATTTTCAGATGTCCCGTAGTGTGTCCAGTCGTTCGTCTCAGCGCTCCTTGGAGTCGGGAGAAACTGGAAGTTCCGACCATAGCCGAAGCAAAAAATCCAGATTCAAGCAATCTGGCCAGCCCAAAGATCGGAATAAGACTGCTACAAGAAAACAGACTCATCGGAATGATAACTCCTCCGCTCCACCTCAGCATTGAATCCACCTGAATGCAAAAAATGTATACATTGATCTTTACGTATCCCCGAAAGATATTTAAGATCCATTTTAACCAATAACTTCAAAATTTTGTAGGGGCGAGTATTGGAATCTGATGAATTCAAAAATTTGGCTAAAATTAAAAAAGCATGACACTGTATATAATACAATTACGATTTTACATTCAAAATTAGCTCGAAATAAAATAAAGTTATTTCAAAATACGTTTTTACTTTGAATAAATAAGAACTGGGGAACTGTTTAATTTTATATGGTGGATAGGTCAGGTAAGTAAGTATACTAGTTACACAGATCCTATAAATGTGTTTGCATTAGGTATAATAGCAGTTTCTGTTTTAGTGTTCATTTTGATTTCGTTTTCCATGTAAATTATTCAACTTCAAGTCTACATGCCTGAATTTCTCAAAACAGCGATTTTTAAAATTTTTCAAAATATGGCATATTATGCATCAATCGAAAGCTCTCACTGCAGGGATGAATTCTTCTCATAGAACTATGGGTCGAAAATGCTTCTATTTTAAGTTAACCGCTGTTGAATGTTTCGTTACATCAGGAGGAACAAGGGCCTTGTTTCTCCAAGAAATTGTTTAGAGAAGCTTCTGATCAAGCCCATCCGGCTGGAAATTGTACGAAAATGTTTTTCTTAATAGTTTTTAAAGGTGTATAGCAAAATAAGCTAAAAACGTAGAGTTGATTTGCGAAAATTTGCCTCAGTTGGCTGCAGCACCGTTGTGGTGGCTCATACTCACATTGCACACAGTTGATGGCTCGTAACTAACGGAGAACTGAACGAAACAACTCAAAATTTAAACTTGACATGCACGAAATATGTGGCTAACTTCTTTGTGAAAATGAGCGAAATCCTTAGCCTAAAATGTTTCATGATGGACCACCTTTTAAGGTGGTGATTCCTTTTGGGCACATATTGCTATTTGTGGAGTAAATCAAACTGAAATTTGATGAAACTTTCCGAAATAAGTTCTTTTACCGTTCTAACACCCTCCGCGCAATCCAGACTCGAAAATTCGACGTCTCCGTAAAGGGTGGTTTTTGTCAATTTTTGACAGTTAGGCAGCTGCTGTACAGCTATGATTATATTCATTCGAAAGATCTTGTTGAGCTCTACATTTTTGCTTTTTAAAGTACCTTTCTAGCTTTTCGCTATCGTGAGATATAGTCGATTTTCCTATTTTCGCGTTGAAAACTTGTCATTTTTGCAGAAATCAAATAATGCGCCGTTTCTTGAGCTACGTAAGCCGTAAAATTAAACTACGGGTGTCAATTTGAAGGTGTCGTCGAGACCGATTATCTGTGACATTATAATCTTCTTACTGCTAATCCGTACGCTGCTATTATAGAAAATGTGGTTTTTGCAAAAACCTGACCGAATTTTTTCCAGCGATTGTGGAGCATTTACTATGCAAGCTAGATGGTTGCCACTTACTGGACGTGTTTTACACTCAAATACCCAGGGACCCTTTTTTAGTTGCCCCGATTGTTGCTTTCTATCTAAAACGGTCGCTTGCCAAAGTTTGGAAAAGTAGGCAAAATCCAGGTTGCGCATACATTTTAGCTAATTTCTTTATAACGAAGAGCGGTTTCATGAAAACTAAAAAAGGGTCCCCAGCTATTTGATAGTGGAATCGAATGATGTGGCCGACGCCCCTCGAAAAAATTTACTTTAGTCTGCAAAAAATCTGGAAAATTAAATTACTTCGAAAATCCAGTAAAATAATTTCCAAGAACTGAAGTTAGTTTCGTTGTATTCATTAGAAAGAGCAAATATTGGGCTACATTTTGATATGAAAATGGCTTCTGAACTCCAAGTAATGGTTGAGTAATAATGGTTCAAAGTTGATGTCTCCAAAAGGAATCACCACCTTAAGCGATTTCTTGTTCTGTTTCTCAGATGGGAAGATCTTGTAGAAGTAACTTTGAAAAGAAAGAAATTTTTACCTCGCATATATTGCTTGACGAAAACTTAGACAAACCGATACTTTTAAATTACTGAAATGTTTCAAACGTTTAACGTTTATAAAACTACTCCTTACATCATGGAGATTCCAAAAAATATATGTAGTTGTGGGACTCCGATGAGTGAGGGAAAACTGAGTGAGCGCAGTTTTCCACACACATTTTTAAGTAAGACCTAACTAACTACTATTTTAATATCATATTTCTTTTCAGAACGTACTATACATATTACGCATACATATCAGCTTTAAGGTGTTGGTTTCCTTTCGGGTATTTTTGACTCCAACGGCTTTAATCCTTTACGCTAAAACTTACGAAATAACCTATTTCCGTGCTCTTTAACATTTTAGGACCAGTCCCTTATTCTTAGGCCAAAAGATAAGAAAGTTTTGGTTTTTGGCCTTAAGCTCCCAGTAGGTAGACAAGACACGGGATTGGTTGGTATGGCTGGAAAGAGGACTCGAAAATGAACATTTTTGCTCTTACAACCTTTGAGCTATCTCCAGCGGTTAAGTCAGTATAAGCAAAAAACTGTTTTTAGGGTCAAAAAATGGCCATTTTCGAGGAAATCAGTTTTTTCAAAATTACTGCCACATGTTAAGGACAAAATTGGCTTAGTTATACTCAGTCGATACATCGTCCAAATTCACATTCTATGAATGCCTACTAGCCGGATTTTATTGCTTTCAGCTAGAGATTTGGCCGAAAAACCATTTTGGCAAAACTGCGATTATTTTGTTTCGAACATCGATTTCTCAAAAACTACTCGACGGATTCCGGAGCTTTTCGGCAGAATCGAAATTCGAACTTCTGCGGAGGGACGTTTTTCTTGGTTTGGGCTAAAACGTATTGAGTAGCAGGAAAACTCAATGCGAAGTTGCGAAATTTCGTGTTACTGTGCATTTGGCCGATTTTCTCGACCGTTAAGACCTACTGAGCCAAATCCAAAAAAACGTCCCTCGGCCCATATGTCCTTCATATCGTGGCACAAAAGAACTCTTGGCCGATTCTTTAGTTTTGAGAAATCGATGTTCAAAAACTTTTGGTCTATATTCATCCTGTTAGATGCCAGCATGTCAGAAAATTTCTGCTATTTTTTTGCTAATTTTGCCAGTTCTGTAATCTCATGTGAATGTACAGATAATAAGCTTTAAAACGATGTATAAAGCTCTTTGCAACTCCCAAAATTGCGAAAGTTATTGCGTTTCAGAAAAATCACCCCAAAAGCACTGCACAAAAGGATACCACCTCCTTAAAAGAGTGTAGAGATCTAAAGCTTGGAATTTAAAGGCAGCTAACTTTCCGCCAAATAATTAATATGTCGAACATAAGATTTTTCATCAGTAAAATTTCAGAACTTAGCAGAGTCAACGATGACATGCTTATTGCGCAGACTACAATACAACAGTAAACTTACGTGCTGACAATAAACCCCATCATAAAAACAGTAGCCTCTCGAGTTTTCTAAACAATTATTTTTCGTTGATATGGCGAAGTAGACGAATTTTTACCTAAAGTTAAACCGCCTTCGTCAGTGGCAAGCATAAGTCATGACGCTAAGAGTGCATAATTACATTAAACATAAGAGGAGTAGCCACTAGAGGCATTGCGCTGGCATTGCTCAACGGTGCTCTGTCCACAATACGCGATGTTCCTCTGTTTGTTGGGGAGGCGTAACCAAAACGAGTCTCTGTTTGATGTGGAGGAAGGCGAAACAGGTGCCAGTTTGGTGGGGACAAAGGGGCCCCGCTTTGGACATGTGCGAAGATTGGCTGAATCAAATTGGCTGTTGACAATCTCCTAACAAGGGAAACCTTTTGTGCTCATTGTCTTCCATGACCAAACGGTTAGCCATTTTTGAAACTAAGCTGAAGCATCCGTAGTCCTCTGCGATACCACCCCCATCAAAGTGGTAGGATGTCTCTGCAATCTCATTGGATATTGGCAGCTTCCCACATCAAAGATCAAGGACTTCAAACATTCGTGTATTGTGGGCGGGGCACCGTTACGCAATGCAAAGAAGAGAAGCCCTCTAGTGGCTTACTCTTCTTCTCCTTCTTATATGTAGTGCATTCTTGATAACGCCTTTAGAATACTGGCACTCGGCGCATGAATAATTACAAACGTGGTGTTCGCTGCACACTAGATGCGAGCAAAAGTAATAAAGCTGGTAATTATGGATTCAAATAACTAAACCATTCGGAAGATGGAGTTCATGGACCGTGCTTAGTATCCATAGGGCCGTATGCAAAGTCATGGGCTATTGTTTAGCCTGGGCCATTTCTGAAATTGGCATGTGCTAAACTTCTGGATGCAATTCATAGTTGTGTACCAAAGTTGGTCCGGGCTATCTTAAGTTAAATTTAGCACCAGATTTGGATCTGCTATACCCCAGGTCTAAGTCTAGGGCTAACTACATTTTCATCGCAGAATGCATGCATTTTCTGTGCGAAGAACCAGTTTCGTGATAGGACGTCTTTCTAATTAATGCACGGCAAACGGATTTTGAATTGTTTGATGTGGATTTTGATGGGCCAATATAAAAAGCGGGCGCGGGCATAGGAATGCTTTGGAAATGTGGAAAACACGCGATTTTAACAATATACGTATATCGTAGTATAATGTTATCCATGCACATTTTCAAAAAATAATTTTTGGCCGTAAAGAATTATTTTGGTAAAGGCAGACCAGCTGCTTCATACTCAATGTAACCTTTGCTAATTACATAGAAGTTTCAATAGTTGAGAAAACGTTTTTTTTGAAGAAGTTTTGTACAATTCATCTGACTGGACTCCTATAAACCAGTGTAATAAAGAAATATGAAATCTAGCCATGAAAGCAATTATACATAACTCAACAATCATTACGTTAAATGGTTGTATGTTTTGCAGCTTTCCCACGGTTAACAGCAAAAGGCTGCCTTTGATTTCCTTTTGTTCACGCCGATAGCCTGAGTTATAGCACGGGCTAATTGGCCTGGCCCAAGACTTTAACTCTGAATACCACTTTGTATTTGGCCTGGATCAAAGTTAGTCCAGGCCATATCACAGTCCAACTGGCACGGGCTAAAGTCTTAGCCCGCACTAAATTAGCACGCAACTGTGCATACGGCCCATAGTGAACTATGTCGATTTTAGGCGTTCCAGTATGTTGTAAAAATAGAATAAGATCTTTGCGGTCCTTTTCAGAAAAAACGAAAAGGCGCATCGCGAAACTGCATGTCAATGTTAAATATTAGGTACTCTACGCTGTATATAAAAGACCAAGCTGTTTCCAAGGGTTTTTCCAATTTGTCAGACATCACGTACGTGTTCAACTTGAAACTTTGTTAAGTAGCCATTGGGCGCAAAGAGGCCTTGAGAATCAGGAAACAAATACTCCCCTGACCTTCCGATCAGGATTCGGGCGCCCACGCTAGTTGTTGTGTCGAGGTAGTCCTGTTCTTGGACGCCCATGATCAAGTCAAGGCCTAAACTGTCTAACAACATAATTGAGTTTGACTTACAAACTTAACGTAAGTGTTAAATCAGTGTTACAAACAAAACATTTACCAGCTGCAGTGGAAGAAACAGTTCCCACACCCCGACCGGAGAAAATACCGGGTACCCCAAACCTCCCGAGAACACCGACCAGTCCGCCCACTCGAATGACCCCACACAGGTGCAGAAGTAGATGAACAAGTGTCAAGCGTTTGGAGTCATCGATCAACGTTGCTCAGGTAAGCATCTGCCGCGGTTGCTGGTTGTTGTGGGAACTCGTTAAAATCGCCTTTGAATCACTTACTGAGATCTGTTCACAATAAAGTTTTATGCTCATGGTATACCTAAATAGTGAATTTGCATGGCATTTACGCTATTCGTCTTCATGGAAATATGGACGTAGCATAACCAATAAATGCTTCGTCATTGAAATACATGAGATGGTGTAATATAATACATACAAAAGCATAAGCGCAGTCGTTGGAGAGAAGTCATATAAAGGTGCTGGTATCGTTTACCGTATGTTGAAGTGTAGCGGTACTAGAGTAAAACTAGCCTAACGCAACAGTACCATTAACCCGCAAGAGCAACTGAAGCGAGGAGACCGTGACACAAGTGAATAACGCACCAGCCGCGCAGGAGCCGCCCAAGCCTCGCCAAATAAATAGACCTAGTGAGGGGGTGACACCCACTCACCTCAGAAATAGCACTAAACTAACCTAGGAGCTCAGAAATGACCTACCCAAAAATACACACACCTAGTGCAGATATTTACTAGAGTAACAACAATAATTATAGAGAGAGCAATTACAGAATGTAGAAATAACTGGTAGAATTTAGGAGGGTGGAGCCCGAAACGCACAAACAATTATACAGTAGAAGTAACTTGCACTCACTTACCAAATAAATGGGCGAAGCCCCGCTAACGTACCAACGTATCCACTGGAGAGATACAGGGGGGAGAGAAAATACACTCGGAGATAGGGAGAGAATAGAGAGAGAAATGCGACTGTACACGTTAAGGGAAACCCAACACTGAAGGGGGAGAAGTTTGACGGAGAGAAGCGCCCTCTAGCTGGGGTGTCTCAATCATGTAGCTCCAAGGGAGGTCCCCACCCAACCCAAGCCTAGCCTAAGGTGGAGCTACATGACACGTGGAGGAATGCTTGCTGACTAGCAAGCCAGTTAGTAGCTAAGTAAAATGATTTCGTAAAAAATGAATAACGAAAAGGTTGACGGTTAGTTAGCCTCTTGCGTTAGAGAAGGCTAAGTTTATAGCAAATCATCCCAATGACCGGAAATATCGCTTGACGATCTTATTAGTGTTCCCAATCATGCTAATAAAACTTTTAACCGTGTATGAAAAAATTTTCATTTTGACAAAAATTCCATATCTGACGAAAAATGGTTATGCTGAGTTTTTCAATTTTAAGTGGTTTTCGATTTTTTACCAATATTAATATAAGCAAACACAATTCAAACTAGAAACTGAAAAAATAAAAAATTAAAGCTATCGATTTTTATACTCGAACCAGGCTACTTTCGGTGAGCGGACAGCGTGCAGCTATCGCTGCTGCGTCGAAACATCGAAATTTACCAGAAATGGAATCTATTTCGTTTAATGAAGTTTATTCTTGCTTTTAATGACTGTGGACAACTGGACCGTAAAGTACTGAAGGAGATTTATGTTTTAAACAAGCTTTTCTCATATATCGAGTAATATCGTGTTTTCAAATTTGGCGTACAAATTCATCAAAGCCTATTTATCTATGTTTCTGTTTTAATCCAGAACAACTGGGATATCGCATGCTAAATTTTGAAGAATGTTATTAATGTTCGATTTTAATAGTTTTCTTTCGATTTGCTACAGCTGTCTAACATTAATTTAATCGAAAGTTATCCTTGTTCAAAATTTCATTTTAATTTTTCCAATTTTTGAGTTACCATCCTACTATAAAAACTACATTTTCTGAGAATATGCCAGTTTTGGTTATTTAGTGCAACAAAGTGTTCAAACATATAGGTTGCCATTACAGTTTTCAGTCTACACCAGTGCGGTAAACGATACCATACCACCACCTTAAATGAATACAACAATGCTAACAGTACTTACGTTGATCTGGAATCACTACTTACGATACACTATTTACGTTTGTGCGGCATTGGTAGTATAAAAATGGCGGTTCTGGCTCAGAGGAACCTGAAGAGCTTGAGGCCCTACGCTACTAATGTGTGGCGCTGGTGGCGCTTCATATGAAAGTTACTTCATTTGTCAAGTGCGTTAATGGTGAGTCCTACCTCCCATGTTCAACGTTTTAAAAAATTTTGTGACGCTTGCGTTACATATCGTTAACTTGTATTTATAAAATAACTGGTTATGACCGGTTTCTATGACTCATCTTAACCTACTTTCCTACCTATAAATACAACACTCAACATAGGTAAGTTTTCAGTCATGACTACTGCATTCATTGCTGTTGATTGCATTGGTGTTCCGAAACTTTTAGATATTCCCTTGGAGGTTACTGTTCTGATCAAACAATACAAATCCCATCAGTCGGATATACATAATTTGTTTATCCGAGCTCCCTACGATCTGAAGAAACTAACATCAACTCAATAGGAGTCAATCCACTATGTTACCAGGCGATCATGTTTCGACTGGGATTGCAGTCCTCATCTACGAACCTGGGATCAAGCAATGGACTCATCTCCAATATCTTGAAGGAAGCTAATGTTGACAAAGTTATAACCAAGGGTATTTCCCAGTGGAACCTAATTCGATCTGGGTTGATGGAAAGGGGAAACTTTGTCAGGGTAATTGAGGCTGGTACCTTGGGGGTTCCCAGCTACATGCCATTGAGTGATGACGAAGGCAATGGCTGCTGTCCGGACTACATGCTAAGAGATGGAGCTAAGTACTGCTCAGCTCACCGAGCTCATCAACTGCTACACTCAATCCTGAATGAAGAACAAGACAGTGAATAACATTTATGTCAATAATGCTTCTTGTATACAGTATGCTTATTATTATATTATTCAATAAAAAATCAAACTAGTTGGTGTTTATTGATAGCTAGGAATTATCTGTCAGCATGCTTACATGCTTACACGTCAGCATGACTACATGCTTACTGTCAGCATACTTACATACTTACGTCAGCATGCTGACTTACTTACGCCAGCATGCTTACTTACTTACGTCAACATGCTTACATATTTACACGTCAGCATGCTTACATGCTTACGTCAGCATGCTTACATGCCTCCGTCACTATGCTTACATTTATTCGTCAGCATGCTTACATACTTACATCAGCATGCTTACATGCTTACGTCAACATGCTTACATGTTTACACGTCAGCATGCTTACACGCTTACGTCAGCAGGCTTACTTTACATGCTTACGTCAGCATGCTTACATGCTTGCGTCAGCATGCCTACACTTATCCGTCAGCATTCTTACATTTATCCGTCAGCATGCTTACATACTTACGTCAGAATGCTTACATGCTTACGCCAACACGTTTGCACTATATCCATCACCATGCTTAATTTTATATCTCAGACAGGTTTACATCTTCACGATTTATGAAACCTGTACAGATTATGCTGCAAAATTAAATTAAAAGAGATTATTATGAACCAAAGAAAATGTATTTTTGTAAAGTGTGTGGTAAGCAATACTTGCATCGCCAGTCATTGCACCGTCACGTACACATGGAGCGCTTAGAAGAATCCGATGTGCACTCTGATGATACCGATATGGAAACCAGTGCTTCTACAAAGTCCAGCGAATCCAATCCAGTGATGAGTCGGCAACGGATCCTTCTGAATATTTCTGGAAAGTCTGTAGAGACATGGTCTTTGATAAGTACGGACCGATTGTTGATGAAAAGTGTGCAAGCAGTGCAAAAAGAGGGGATAACGGTCTTTATCACTGTTACAACAAACTACTTCCACAGGTACAAATGGCGCTATTGAAAACGACGTCTCGATTGGCAGCATCACTTGAGCGCGTGAAGGAATCACCTGCATTTCAAGAGATTGAACAAAGAGTGGCAAGGTTGGAAGAGAAACGACGCAAGAGAGGCCATTCATCAAATGTGGAAGCTTCATACATTAAAGCATTCAAAGAATCACCGGATATTATCAAACGAGTTCTACCTCCGATTTCTCTTTCAAGTGAAAACGAAGAATAAACTGAACGTTATACGTTTTTGACCTTTACATGTATAATGTAGTATAATGTATTATAATGTAGTGTATACAGTGTAGTTAATGTATGTATATTAAACATAGTAACTTCAAAATCGTGTCTCATAGTTGGGTAGGACAATATCTACTTCTTTATAGACATCTATATGTCAAAGTTATCGACTTGCTCCTAATTAGAAATATTATCTACCTGCTAAATAGAATTTAAATTTATCGGAAAGCACAATGCTGTTATGATATTAGCAAAATAGCCAACAACAGTCCGATGCCAGACTCAGCATCGCTAGGCAAGTCTTAATTGCGAATGTTCAAACTTACAAAATTCAGGAATCACATCGTGGTCATAAAGAAACTGACATTCTTTGAGATTGTAAAGTTTGATCGACCACTTTATAAGTCTTGAGTTGCCCCAGATTGCAATATTATTCAGTTCCACTATGAATCAATTTCACCTAAATCTATCGCCTTAATTTATCCAACTTCCATAAAACTAACTGGTTCTTGGTTGCGCCACTAGATTTTAGAAGGCTTTGCAAGGCTCCTCAAATAGTTTTCGCTGCGCCACCAAAATTGTACAAGAAAACCTTAGGTGCTATTTTCACAACTACTCGTCCGTTTTCGATGATTTTTGGACACAAGGGGTATTTCAGGCTGAAAATTACAATGGTAACGTCAGATTTAAGCTAAACTCAGTACAGGTAAAGATACAGACTAGGATAAAGGCAATTGCGTTTTAATCCCTCTGGGCATTTTCGAAATTTCAAAATAGTCAACTTCCAGAATTGCAAAGGAAAACATGTTTTAAACAAGTTTAAACAAGTGTAGGCATGCTGACGTAAGCATGTAATCATGCTGACGTAAGCATGTAAAGTAAGCCTACTGACGTAAGCATGTAAGCATGCTGGCGTGTAAACATGTAAGCATGTTGACGTAAGCATGTAAGCATGCTGATGTAAGTATGTAAGCATGCTGACGAATAAATGTAAGCATAGTGACGGAGGCATGTAAGCATGCTGACGTAAGCATGTAAGCATGCTGACGTGTAAATATGTAAGCATGTTGACGTAAGTAAGTAAGCATGTTGACGTAAGTAAGTAAGCATGCTGACGTAAGTATGTAAGTATGCTGACAGTAAGCATGTAATCACGCTGACGTGTAAGCATGTAAGCATGCTGACAGATAATTCCTAGCTATCAATAAACACCAACTGGTTTGATTTTTTATTGAATAATATAATAATAAGCATACTGTATACAGCAAGCATTATTAACATAAATGTTATTCACTGTCTTGTTCTTCATTCAGGATTGAGTGTAGCAGTTGATGAGCTCGGTGAGCTGAGCAGTATTTAGCTCCATCTCTTAGCATGTGGTCCGGACAGCAGCCATCGCCTTCGTCATCACTCAACAGCATGTAGCTGAGAACCTCCAAGGTACCTGCCTCAATTACCCTGACAACGTTTCCCCTTTCCATCAACCCAGATTGAATTAGGTTCCACTGGGAAATACCCTTGGTTATAACTTTGTCAACATTAGCTTCCTTCAAGATATTGGAGATGAGGTCCATTGCTTGATCCCAGGTTCGTAGATGAGGACAGCAATCCCAGTCGAAACATGATCGCCTTGTGACATAGTGGATTGACTCCTGTTGATTTGATGTTAGTTTCTTCAGATCGTAGGGAGCTCGGATAAAATGATGTATATCCGGCTGATGGGATTTGTATTGTTTAATCAGAACAGTAACCTCCAAGGGAATATCAATACCAATGAAGGGAATACCAATGCAAGCAACAGCAATGAATGCAGTAGTCATGACTGAAAACTTACCTATGTTGAGTGTTGTATTTATAGGTAGGAAAGTAGGTTAAGATGAGTCATAGAAACCGGTCATAACCAGTTATTTTATAAATACACCTGGAGCTCACCCCCCCAGAGGGGTCCCTCACCCTCCAGAATCCGGAATTGTCCGGGTTTTTGGACAAAAAAACCGAAAAAACCCGGTTTATCGGCGGCCGTCGGACGACGGCTCACCCCCCCCAGAATTTCCCCTCCTGCACATATCTGGACACGACATGATCTGAAAACGACGTCTTTAAACAATCTATCCGAGAAATAAGCGGCTTCAAAATAAACTAAAAGGGCTAAATGTGTGATGAACAGTTTTGCTTATTATGGAGTTTCGTATTTGGATTCTGCTGGAAAATGGAGATGGAATGGAAAGTGTGCTGGAATGAATGATTTTACAGTATTATTCATTGTTTCGTAAATATGTATGTGCCATAGTTAAGACATGAATTTAAGGGAAAATTATTATGGATGAAGTTTGACTGAAGTTGGGTTGCTTTGAGCTAGCACTTATTTTCATTAATTATGCTGTTACGGGACAGCTAGATAGAAGGCCCGTTGGGTGCTGCTCAACAGGAGGATTGGCAGGTGTCGAACGTCTGTCTATGATTAGAGCTGACCATTCACTAAATTAAGCTAATTAGAGGGATTTTGCTGATTATGGCCAAAACAACCCAACATGGCCATGAAAAGAGGCCAATACTCGAATATGCAACATTAAAGTTTATGTTATATTTGAATAGATTAGTACCTGCTCTTGTGATCTCGCTAAAATTTACAACACGTTCTGTGGTTCGTTTTAATTCTGTAAGCCATTTTTCAACCACAGACAAAGGTTTTGAGCGAAAGTTCAAGTTTCGTTAGCATTGGTAGTTTATGGTTAATTACTCGTTAATTAATATCACTAATTAGTATGAATTTTATATCATTGGAATCAGCAAGCTTTGCTCTTTCCAAATATCTAAAAATATTCACCCCTTCTGCGGTTCGTTTTTATTTCACAAGTCGATTTTCCGGTCACAGATGGAAGTTTGGCTTGACCTCCGGAATCGGTTGGCCATAGTATTTCTAATTAAAGTTTCGTACTAATTAACATTAGTAATCAAGTTCAAACCTTTATAAATAAGTGCAGCAGGTCCTTCTCTTCATGTCTAGCTAACAATAATTAATGCTTCTGTGGTTCGATTTTGTTTTACGTTCGATTTTCTAGCATAATTGGGAGCGCTTGGCTCATCCCTTATTGTTCAGCAGTTATTAATAGTTTTGTTTGTTCAATCAAAGTTTACATTCAGTCATTCTCGTTTACAATCTGGCTAGTTAATTAACGGAAGTTAATTAATTGGGATATTAATTAATTTAATTAATATTTTAAGCAAAAGAGAAGCTCGGCTTGCCCTTTCACTGGTTTCAAGTAAGTGTTTTAGTCATTATTCTTTTGCTTCTTCTTCTTAAAGTTTTCTCCAAGTTTTTGTTAGTTTCCACCTAACTAAAGGGGAACTTTAATGTGCCTTTTATTTACAAATTTCATGGCCCAAAGCGTTTACGAAAATCGGGCCACGCCCGCTCCATGTCCGGCAACCAGACGTTAATAAATCAATAAATTGTAGAGTAGAGTTAAAATTAACTCCTTCCTTTTCATGAGAGTTTTCTACCCATCTTGCTGTAGAGTTGTTGTAACCTAAACATTCGGTTGCAGGACATGGCCCGGATGTGATTGAATTTCGGAAATGTTTTGTACCAAGACACAGCATACAAGAGTATGAGTTATTTCGCATTTCCCTTCCAAATCTGAAGAATTTTTATCGATTTAGTATCGTATATCGGATATGGATCGGATGTGATGGGTTTAGCAGATTCTCCTTTTCCTGAGGACACTAAAAATATATATAAACTTTATGTAGGCTACCTTCAAATGTTAACTCAGGACAGGCGCTCACCGTTCGGTTCCAAGATATTTTGGTCACACTTTAGTGAAATGAATGTTCAGACAGTATGAATTTCTACAGTTACCGATTGATCCAACTTGAGTGTTTTCAGCAGGAGTTGAAGTCTATTTTCGCTGGGCGACGGGGGCAGATAGGCGCCTATCTGCAGCGACACATTCCTACTATTGCCTGGCGGCCGGGTGTCTGTCCTTCTCGTGCCGCCTGTCCGGCATGACCTCCACAAAAAACGCCGGAATCCCACGTCGCTGAGCGAAATTAAAATGGGATCAATGCAGAGTCTAGCCAACCAGACTTGAGTCGCCAATAGATACCACGTCAGTAATTCCAGATGGAAGGTGTGTTCCTTCATCCGAGCTAGGACGATCTCGCATTCCTCTTCCTGGTCACATTCGAGCCTTTTCTTCAGAGCGCGGGTCCTGAAGGCATACAGAGCGTCACAGCCAGTCATGAAGGAAGCAGCGCAAGAGTAGCAGAGAACGTGCAGCGACAGAACTGCTGCAAAACTGTAGTTTCGTCTTCGATTCAACTTTCCGACACACGTACGACTCCCGCTTAGCTTGGAGAGCGTAAATAGGAACAAAATCGTCGTTACGGCTGCCGGCATTAGAATGGCGAGGGTGCGCAGCGCAATGCTGATCAAATCCGCAGATATGCGCAGATATTTGGATATGTCCAAGGAATCGTCTCCATGCCAAGTGTCCAAACCGAACAGCAGAGTCAGGAGAAAAAGTACAGTCCAACCGGTTAGTATACCGAGTTTCACCGCTACAAGCTTTGAGGCTCGGGTCAGGTAGAATACGGGCTTGTAGACCGCGAAAAATTGAAACATCACCAGGGTCAAAAAACCGATTCCCGGAGCGGCAGTCGATATAAACCAGAGAGTACAGGACACTTTACTGTAAACTGTAACCGCATCCCGCCTCTGTGCTCTGGAGTAAACTTTTATGGACAACAGGCCTGCCAGACTTGCAAACAAATTCGCGATACATCCATTGAAAACCAACCATTGTCGGGCTTTTTTCATTTGAAAAGGACAGCGTTGGAAACACTTTTCGTAGCCGAACAGGGCAGTTAGTAGTAAATTAAAGGACACTCCAATTAGGGTCAAAGGAGCGTGCGCGCCCTGCAGTGTTATAATGTAGGACCAGTAAGCATCTAGCTGGTTGTTGGCTAGCAAGGCACTAGAATTGATTTCTGCGATACAGTGATATCGGTCACCCTTTGTTCTATTGTAACTCATAAGAATGCAATTCTGAAATATTAACCAAATGTTTACTGAATTTGTTGCTTCCAAAAAGCCAGTTCTATAGCATGACTGCGCCTTCGTGTGGGCTTCTGCTTTCTGATGAATCAAAGCAGGACGGTTCAATGGACCTCTCCTTTTACCCTAGTTTATTTTATGAAGTCATTTCGTGAACTTCCCTCTAAACTTGCTAAAATTCCTTCTAACGCCCTCAAAACTGTCACTTACATATGTACTATAGTGTCTGGTATTTGTTTTGTATTTTGATTGCAAAAGTGTCTATTTTCGAAAGGTGGCGCTATCTCTACGGTCAGGCGATCCCAAAAATTCTGCCCTCCTTTCCCTGGCGTGACTCGTTCAGTTGATTTCAGAGCCGCCTGAGCAGATATCTCCTTAGCAGTCGGGGTTTGTGCTACATTGTGCCCGCTCGAGTAGTGGAGGTTAGTGTTGTGGCTAAAATCCCAGGACCTACTCATTCCAAAATGATACTGTTACTCTGATTGGTTCCCTTGCTGCCTTCTACAGTCCACCATTTCAACATCAAGGCTCAAAATCCGTATTCCATATTAAGCCGGGTTCACACTGGAGTTTTATGTCTTTAGTTTTAGGTCGTTCGTTTTAGTCTTAAGGTGCTGGTTTCCTTTCGGGTATTTTTGACTCATACCGCTTTAATCCTGTACGAAAATAGCTGAAACTTGCAAAATAACCTATTTTCGTGCTCTTTAACATTCTGGAACCAGTCCCGCATTTTTAGGTAAAAAGACAAGAAATTTTTGGTTTTTGCCATTATTGTCTCAGCTCGAACCAGTCCCGCATTTTTAGGTAAAAAGATAAGAAATTTTTGGGTTTTGCCATTATTGTCTCAGCTCGTAGTCAATACACCGGACTAGCTATTATGGATGGAAAGAGGGCACCAAAAGGAACATTTTTGCTTGTAGTAGCTTTTTGTAGCGGTTCAGTCACTATAAGCGAAAAACAATTTTTTTCGGTCAAAAAATGGCCATTTTCGAGAAATCAATTTTTTTAAAATTCCTGCCAAATTGTACGGACAATTTTGGTTCATTTGTACTTAATCAATAGAAGTCGAATTGCACATTTTTTCAATACTTATTAGCTGGAGTTCATTGCTTTAAGCTGGAGATTAGGCCAAAAACCATTTTGGCAAAACTGCGATTATTTTGTTTTAAACATCGATTTCTTAAAAACTACTCGACGGATTGCGAAGATTTTTGGCGGAGTGCAAATTCGCACTTCTGCGGAGGGGCGTTTTGCTTGGTATGGGCTAAAACGTAACGAGTTGCAAGAAAACTCAATGCGAAGTTGCGAAATTTCGTGTTATCGTGCATTTGGCCGATTTTCTCGACTGCTAAGGCCTGCTGAGCCAAATCCAAAAAAACGTCCCTCGGCCCATTGTTCCTTCATATCATGGCACAAAAAGAAATTTTGGCCGATTCTTCAGTTTTGAGAAATCGATGTCCAAATATTTTTGGTCTATATTCATCCCTGTCAGATGTCAGTATGTCAGAAAATTTTTGCTATTTTTGCTAGTTTCGTAAACTCGTGCCAATGTACAGATTGTAAGCTTTAAAACGATGTATAAAGCTCCTTCTAACTCCCAAAATTGCGAAAGTTATAGCGTCTTAAAAAATCACCACAAAAGCACTGCACAAAAGGATACCAGCATAAGTCTTTAGTCTTTACTTGATTTGGTTCACACTGGCGTCTTTGGTCGTAAGTCTTAAGTCTTAAGAGATAAATTTATTTCATGTCTAGTCTTAAGGTCTTAAGGTGCTGGTATCGCTTTGTGTAAATTTGATCCTATAGGCTTTAATTCTTTATGAAAGTGGATGAAACTTTCCAAATTTACTATTTCGGTGCTCTTTAACATTCTGGGACCAGTCCCGCATTTTTAGCTGCAAAGATAAAAAATTTTTGGTTTTTGCCATTATTCTCTCAGTACATAGTCGGGACACCGGATTGGTTGGTATGGCTGGATAGAGGGCACAGAAATGAACACTTTTGCTTTTACAACTTTTGCGCTATCTCTAGTGGTTAAGTCAATATAAGCAAAAAACGATTTTTGGGGTCCAAAAATGGCCGTTTTCGAGAAAATCAGTTTTTTCAAAATTACTGCCAAATCATATGGACAATTTTGGTTTATTTATACTCGATCGATACACAGTCTCATTGCACATTTTATCAATGCCTATTAGCCGGAGTTTGTTGCTCTAAGCTAGAGATTTGGCAGAAAAACGATTTTGGCAAAACTGCGATTATTTTGTTTTGAACATCGATTTCTCAAAAACTACGCAATCGATTCGCGTGATTTTTGGCAGGATGAGAATTCGCCTTTGCGGAGGGACATTTTTCTTGGTTTGAGCTAAAACATCTCCAGTTGCGAAAAAACTCAATGCAAAGTTGCGAAATTTCGTGTCACCGCACATTTAGTGGATTTTCTTGACCGTTAAAACCTGCTGAGCCAAATCCAAAAAAAATGTCCCTCGGCCCACATGTCCTTTATACGACAGCACAAGAAAAAATTTCGGCCGATTCCACAGTTTTGAGAAATCGATGTTCAAATATTTTTGGTCTGTATTCTGCCTGTAAGATGTTAGTATGTCAGACAATTTTTGCTATTTTTTGCCAATTTTGCTAGTTTCGTACTCTTATGAGAATCTACATATTATAAGCTTTAAAATGATGTATAAAGCTCTTTCCAACTCGCAAAATTGCGAAAGTTATAGCGTTTCAAAATATACCCACAACAGCACTGCACAAAAGGATACCAGCACCTTAAGCAAGCTAAAAACCTTAAGACTGCAGTTCGAATTAAGCTAGTCTTAAGTCTTAAATTTTTAGCAGCTTAGGACTTACGACCTTACGACTTAAGACCATACCTGTGCTTGGGGGGGGGGGGTTCACCCCCCCAGACCTGAGCTCACCCCCCCCCCCCAGAGGGGTCCCTCACCCCCCCCCCCCCCAGAATCCGGATTTTTCCGGTAAAAAACCGGAAAAAACCGGTTTTTCGGCGGCCTTCGGCCGCCCTTCAACCCCCCCCCCCAAATTTCCCCTCCTGCACATGTCTGCTTAAGACTCAGTGTGAACCAATTTCTCAAGTCTTAAGCCCTAAAGACTTAAGACTTGCGACTTAAGACTCCAGTGTAAACCCGGCTTTAGTCTCTTAATCCAAATTAGTTGATGCTACTCAATGCAACTCAAACAATTTCTAATCACTGAAAATCAAAGAGATTATCAAGCATCAAGAAGTGTTTTAGTAATCCAATTCATATCTTGACCAATACATTACTTTAAGAGAGCTAGACCATCTCACCCCAAATGACAACCTTAATACTAGTGATGTGGATCGGATCGGCTGATCGGATTGGATCGATCCGGGGTCGGATCGGATTGGATCGGATCTACAAATTTTCGGATCGGATAGGCCGGATCGGATCGGCTTGATTTTTCCGGATCGCCGATCCGGCAACTGAGGCAAAATTTGGAAATTTGCACCAATTTTTATAACATTGCAAAACTTTTTCAAGAAATTTTCAAATCTTTCATCTGAATTTTGTTCAAATGTTGAATTTTCTGTTCTTAACGTTTTTGTCTTATTTTCTTTCTCTGGATAAATAAATTTTTATATGTAATAAAAACAGTCAAATTGAATTGCTCTCTATTATTTTCTGCTAATTAGTTTTTGGACAGTCTGACTCAGCGCCACTGACTATTCAGGTATGATTAAAAGTTCTCAACTACTACGAACTGTCTGAAATTGGAAGAATATTTTTCACCCAAGTGTGTTTGCTCAGAGTACAAAGTCTGCAGAGACCGCCGGACGCCTTTTTGCATATGCATATGTACAACCGATTATTGTGTACTACAAATTTCGGTCGTTTATTGCAAACTTACCTTTAAAGCAAGCCCCAACAACATATATTTTTAGAATCAAACTGAACTGGAGATTTAGAATAGCCTACAATGTAGAAATCGAGTTTGAATCACGAAAACTAATATTTAATATTAATTTTTTAATTTATGAAAAATATATATTTGATTTTTTCAAAATTGTAGCACGTTCAAGATTTTGTATCCCTGATCGAATGGTTGTTTCAGCTGCATATTTTTGCACTACCCCTCGGGGTAAGTTATTGGTGTATTCCAAGGTGAAAATGTCAAAATGAAAGGATTGAAAGGATGAAAAGGATGGATTTGAGAAGGTCGAGGTTTTGGTTAGTGAAGTGGGAGAAAACGAAGGAGAAGGATGTATGAGCCGGGAAAGTCATTGTCTTTCTCAGTCTGAGTCAGTGTAAATGTAAATGTCCATGTCCATGTTTATTTCTCTAACCTTTCTCAGACACAGTCAGTCTAAATGTAAATGTCCATGTCCATGTCTATTTCTCTAACCTTCTCAGTCATAGTCAGTCTAAATATAAATGTCCATGTCCATGTCTATTTCTCTAACCTTTCTCAGTCACAGTCAGTGCAAATGTAAATGTCCATGTGCATGTCTATTTCTCTAAGCTTTCTCAGTCACAGTCAGTCTAAATGTAAATGTCCATGTCCGTGTCTATTTCTCTAACCTTTCTCAGTCACAGTCAGTCTAAATGTAAATGTCCATGTCCATGTCTATTTCTCTAACCTTTCTCAGTCACAGTCAGTCTAAATGTAAATGTCCATGTCCATGTCTATTTCTCTAACCTTCTCAGTCAGAGTCAGTCTAAATGTAAATGTCCATGTCCGTGTCTATTCCTCTAACCTTTCTAAGTCACAGTCAGTCTAAATGTAAATGTCCATGTCCATGTCTTTTTCTCTAACCTTCTCAGTCAGAGTCAGTCTAAATATAAATGTCCATGTCCATGTCTATTTCTCTAACCTTTCTCAGTCACAGTCAGTCTAAATGTAAATGTCCATGTCCGTGTCTGTTTCTCCAACCTTTCTCAGTCACAGTCAATGTAAATGTAAACGTCCATGTCCATGTCTATTTCTCTAAGCTTTCTCATCATCCCGGTTTCCCTTCCTCAGCGCAGTCAGCGTAAATGCAAATGTCCATGTCCATGTCCATGTCTATTTCTCTAACCTTTCTCAGTCACAGTCAGTCTAAATGTAAATGTCCATGTCCATGTCTATTTCTGTAACATTCTCAGTCAGAGTCAGTCTAAATATTAATGTCCGTGTCTATTTCTCTAACCTTTCTCAGTCACAGTCAGTCTAAATGTAAATGTCCATGTCCATGTCTATTTCTCTAACCTTCTCAGTCAAGACTCAGTCTAAATCTAAATGTCCATGTCCATGTCTATCTTCTACTTCATAGGGTGACACAGGCAGTATAATTTTAAATGTCCATGTCCATGGCTGGCTTACTCTGTCACCCACCCCTGTCTCACACCCTAACTACATGTACACGCTCCATGTCACGTGACATGGACATTGTTGAATGTACATTGTACATTGTCCATTGTCAATAGTGCAGGTCTACATGTTGGGGTGGGGTAGGTTACATGTGGGTAGCTAGGTTGTCGGAATTTGAATGTGGGCCTTGTTGGGGGTGGGGGTGGGGGGAGGGGGGATTGTAAAAAATATGAAATTTCAAAAAACAAGTGTCGACATAATCAAGACATTTGCGCAATAATCTTAAAAACTGCAACTTTCAGGGAAATAAAATAAACATTTTCTTACCCAATTTTTGAATCTATTTAATTAGAAGCCAATCAGTAGCTAACAGCATGGACAATGGAGTAGAATGTAGAATGTACATACAGAAATGTCCATGTCACGTGAAACATGTAGCATGGACACGTGTTTTGGTGTGGGGCAGGGTGGAGTAGAAAGATGAGGTCAAGCCATGGACATTTAAAATTAGGTTGACTGTATCACGCTATGAAGTAGAAGATAGACATGGAGCGTGGACATTTATAACCAGACTGACTCTGACTGAGAAGGTTAGAGAAATGGACATGGACATTTAGATTTAGACCCGATAAGTCTGAGAAAGCTTAGAGAAATAGACATGAGCATGGACCAGTGGAGTTCGACTGGACTCTGACTGAGAAGGTTAGAGAAATAGACATGGAGATGGACATTTGGAGTCTTAGACTGGACTCTGACTGAGAAGGTTAGAAAAATAGACATGGACATGGACAATTAGATTTAGACTGACTCTCTGACTAGAGAAGGTTAGAGAAGACTGAGGCGACGTGACGTCAGTCCTCTAAAATATTAATATGTGTATTGGTCGAAATTATTTGGGATTGAAATGATGTTAGAAATGTTATTTTAGATGTAATTTATAATGTGTGAAATTTATGTTGAAATTGTACTGTGAAATTTATTTGAAAGTCTTTTAGTTGAAATTTTTAGCGTGTTTATGTACAATACGTATATGTGTATCAGCCAGCCTAGTCACTAGGTGGCGCTGCGTACTTGTCTATTTTCGCTAAGCAGTCTCCTCCCAGCTTCTCGCTTTCTAAGGAGGTCCTCAAAAAATTTAGCCAATCAAATTCTTCCACGGCCTTTCAAAACTAGTTCGGTCTCCCTATGCCTGTCTGTTTTCAGTTTTGTGTTTTTCTGCGGTCTGGGCTGGTCGTGTTTATTGCTGCTCTCTCTCTCTCTGTCTCTGCGCCATCTAAATTTGCTGTGATTTATTCCTGGTATACTAGTCTAAAGTCACCACTTTAGACTTTCTGCTCCAGGGTGACCCTGTAGAGCATGTACTTTTTATATTTCATTCTTTATTTAGCCGAAAAGTTTCTAGTTTTTACTTCCTTCTTATAATTTCTATAAAGCTTCCAGAAGTCTTCTGATTAGTTTAGGTTCAGTCTATTAGGTTAGTTCATCAGGGTTTGTTTATTGGGTCTTGCTTTTGTCTGGTAAAAATTCTTTTGTTATCTTATTCTATTCTCTATTGAAAGTTCTTGTAAAAATTTGGTTAGGTTATTTCTGTTCTGTATTTGCTTTACACTTTATTTTATACGCTATTTTCAGGA
>JASAND010010756.1:0-28164 GCA_030248195.1 Trissonchulus latispiculum | reverse complement strand
TATGCTTCGTTCAGTTACGTATTGCTCAGTCGTTGAGTACAATTATATATATACGTATCATAGGGGTCGCGGCAGCGACCACTATAATATGTGTGAAAAGTGGCTGGAGACAGTGTAAAATAAGCTGCGCAGAAGCTGCGCAAAATCCTGCGCAGATCCTGCGCAGATTTTATGCGCGCAAATTGTAGTGCACATCGAGTTTAGTATGTCTTTGTGAAGTTTCAGCCCCGTATCACTTACCGTTAAAGGTTGCGCCCCGGACCGGTTATGGCGGTGATGTTTTTTTTTTTTCCGGTTTCTCCTATTTGATGGTTGTATTGTACATAATGTTCGCCGCTTTCACGTGATCTGCAGCGGTGGGCCAACCTAAAGGGCTATAGGGTCTAGTAGTACCCTCTAAAGAATTTAAGAATCGCTACTTTTTTGCGCCGCAGCTGCGCCACAGCACCGCAGCGGCGCCGCAAAGTCGGCTCAGAGCGAAAAGTGACCATTTTTGTGGTCGTCGCTCAGGTCGAACATTACGAGCTGGAGCTGATTTCTTTTTATATTCAGAAATTACATATATTGAACTAACTAACGGTCCAGGTTGCGTGTCTCTATCTCTTCCCTAGCGACCACAGTGGCCCGTCAAAATGGCGAAAATTCGAAAAATGAAAAATCGAAATTTCTCGCTATCTATTCAACTTTGAAAGCTCGAATCTTCCATACAAGGGTTTTCTGGCACGGAGAATCGATTCCCGCAGTCAGTTTTACCGTCAGACCCACCCATCTTGCTGGGCTGGTTCCACTTTGCCGTCGGGAGGGTCAAGTCGGAAACCGCTTCCTGGAGGTCCACATGTATATAGGCTTTACCTGGCCTCTCAAAACTTTGTCCATAGGGTTTCCTGGTGCGCCCAGCTCATTCCCGGTATCTGTTTTGCCGTCCGACGTACCCATTTTGCTGGGCTGGTTCCACTTTGCCGTCGGGAGGGTCAAGTCGGAAACCGCAACCTGGAGGTCCATAGTAGGCTCTACCTGGCCTCTCAAAACTTTGTCTATAGGGGTTTTCTGGTGTGCCCAGCTCATTCCCGGTATTCGTTTTGCCGTCCGACATACCTATTTTGCTGGGCTGGTTCCAGTTTCCCGTTTGAAGGGTCAGGTCAAGTGGTCGAAAATAAAGTTTTTCAAAAGTGGTCAAATTTGGTATCAAATAAAAGCCCTAAGTGAGCTGAGCAACTTTTGTCATAGAACTGCATACCTAAAGTGGCTGTAGAGTGCTGTGGTTGGGTTGGGTGGGGACTTGGCGATTTTGGGTCAAAAATAAAAGTTTTCAAAAATTGGTCAAATTTGGTACCAAATGAAAGCCCTAAGCGAGCTGAGCAACTTTTTGTCATAGAACTGCATGCTCAAAGTGGCTGTAGAGTGCTGTGGTGGGGTGGGGTGGGGACTTAGGCGATTTTCGGTCAAAAATGAAAGTTTTCAAAAGTGGTCAAATTTGGTACCAAATGAAAGCCCTAAGCGAGCTGAGCAACTTTTGTCATAGAACCGCATGCTCAAAGTGGCTGTAGAGTGCTGTGGTGGGGTGGGGTGGGGACTTAGGCGATTTTCGGTCAAAAATCAAAGTTTTCAAAAGTGGTCAAATTTGGTACCAAATGAAAGCCCTAAGCGAGCTGAGCAACTTTTGTCATAAAACCGCATGCTCAAAGTGGCTGTAGAGTGCTGTGGTGGGGTGGGGTGGGGACTTAGGCGATTTTGGATCAAAAATAAAATTTTTCAAAAGTGGTAAAGTTTGGTACCAAATGAAAGCCCTAAGTGAGCTGAGCAACTTTTGCGGTGTCGGATTTATGCCTTTCTCAACCGGAATATAAAGGATAGACATCGGCCCAACACACATATTATCCCCTTTTGTGCGGAGCATTTTTGTTACTTGTATATATATACTTACAAAACAGGAAAGGAAACAAAATAAAAGACACTTTAAGAGACAGACGTTCTGTCACAGAACTA
Organism: Trissonchulus latispiculum; assembly: GCA_030248195.1. Classification (NCBI taxonomy): domain Eukaryota; kingdom Metazoa; phylum Nematoda; class Enoplea; order Enoplida; family Ironidae; genus Trissonchulus; species Trissonchulus latispiculum. The sequence goes on along the minus strand of JASAND010010756.1, from coordinate 26,178 downwards.
TTTAAGTAATATATATATATATATACGTACGTACTAAAGCAGCACAAAAGTATAAGTGCGCCGCAGGCGAAATTTTTTAAAAATTTGTGAAATTTATTAAAATTATGCTTAATTTCCCTCAGAACATGCATATATATAAACAGCTGAAAAAATTTTCTAGGGGGGGGCCCGGAATGTCAAAGGAGGGGGCCCAAATCGCAAAGGGTGGCCCCGGCCCCCCCCTTGCTGGGGTTTTTTAGGCAAAAATAAGTGGGGGGCGTCCCCCCCCACTAGTGGAGGGGGGGGGAGGTCCAAAAGTGGGGGGGAATAAAATGAGCTAAAAATGACAAAAATACAGTATAAATAGCCTGTTTTCCACATACACTGCTATAAGTATGCTTAAAAGTGCTCAAAAATCAAGTTTTAGCACCGAAAAAGGTGATTTTTGATCAAAAATTTCCGGCGAAGCCGGAAATATTTTGAAAATTTTGACCAAAAATCCTAAAAATTTGGCAATTTCTGGGCACCTTAGGGTGAGTGGGGGGGGAAGCCCAAAAAAGTGGGGGGGGGGAAGAGGTCGAGTGGGGGGGAACCCAAAAAGTGGGGGGGCGCGCCCCACCCCCCAGTAAAAAACCCCAGCCTTGGATCCGCCACTGGCGGGGCTCCGACCCCCCAACTTTTTTTGGGGGGCCCTCTGGAGACCATAGGTGTAAGGTTGGGGGGGTAGCCCCCCCAGGCATTTTTTCAACCCTCCCCTCCCCCAGAAATTTTTGGGGGGGAAGTCCCCCCCCAACTGGGGGGGGGGGTAGTCGCACCGAATGCGCGAAAATTGGCCAAAAATAGGTTATTTTTAGGGTAAATTTTGCAAAATTTCAAATTTCAAATTTTTGGCCTAAAGTACTTGTTATTGCGAGAAATATTACACGTTTTTAATACTTTTATGGACTTTTTGACTGAATATTAGCCTTCTTTTGAACTTAGAAACACCTGGACAATCAAGTTTTAGAGTTTAAAACCACTGTCTAATGTTAAAATTACTTCATGATTCGATGTTTATTAGTATATATTACAAACGGCTCAAAATGCGATTTTTGACATAAAAATTGCAAAAATTTTTTGGGGGAGGGTTGGGGGGGGTCTCCAGAGGGGGCCCCCCAGAAATTGTTGGGGGGTGCCCCCCCACCCCAAATCTCCGTTACACCTATGCTGGAGACCCCCCAACCCTCCCCCAGAACCACTAGCGTAGCCAGAAAAAACTTTCGTTGAGGGGAATGCAAAATTTTTCGAGGGGTCTCGGGGGCAGAGCCCCCCAGAAGCTGAGAAATTTTTCTATTTCGTGACCTTCGCTGAATTTTTACAGAGCATTCGTTGAAATTACAATAATATTTAAGGTGCAGTGCATGTTTGTGCACCCAAATGATGCAGAAGGTGGTCAAAGTACAACAAATAGGGTTATTGGCACGCATTCTTTAGTGCGAAACATGTATTATACTGGTATAGCTGGGCTTTTTTTACTGGGGGGGGTAGGGCTTTTTTTACTGGGGGGGTGCCCCCCCCACTTTTTGGGCCCCCCCACTCGACCCCTTCCCCCCACCCCACTCGGCCCCACCCCCACTTTTTTGGGCCCCCCCCACTCACCATATTAAGGATTTTTGGTCAAAATTTTCAATAATTTTCCGGCTTCGCCGGAAGTTTTTGTCAAAAATCGTCTATTTTGGTACTAATACTCGATTTTTGATAGGCGATTTTGGGTCAAAAATAAAATTTTTCAAAAGTGGTCAAATTTGGTATCAAATGAAAGCCCTAAGTGAGCTGAGCAACTTTTGTCATAGAACTCCATACCAAAGTGGCTGTAGAGTGCTGTGGTGGGGTGGGGTGGGGACTTAGGCGATTTTGGGTCAAAAATAAAATTTTTCAAAAGTGGTAAAATTTGGTATCAAATGAAAGCCCTAAGTGAGCTGAGCAACTTTTGTCATAGAACTGCGTACCCAAAGTGGCTGTAGAGTGCTGTGGTGGGGTGGGGTGGGGACTTAGGCGATTTTGAGTCAAAAATGGAATTATTCAAAAGTGGTCAAATTTGTGTCAAATGAAAGTCTTATGCGAACGGAACAACTTTTGTCATGGAGCCACCCACCCAAACTTGCTGTGCCAAATAATGTCACTTGCCTATGAAACTTTGTCTTTACTTCTTCAACCGGAATGTATATAAACGATATAATATAGACACAGCCAACACACACATATTATCCTCTTTTGTGCGGAGCATTTTTGTTACTTGTATATATATATATACACACATATATATCATAGGGGTCGCGGCAGCGACCCCTATAATATGTGTGAAAAGTGGCTGGAGACAGTGTAAAATAAGCTGCGCAGAAGCTGCGCAAAATCCTGCGCAGATCCTGCGCAGATTTCATGCGCAAATTGTAGAGCACATCGAGTTTAGTATGTCTGTGAAGTTTCAGCCCCGTATCACTTACCGTTAAAAAGTTGCGCCCCGGACCGGTTATGGCGGCGATGTTTTTTTTCCGGTTTCTCCTATTTGATGGTTGTATTGTACATAATGTTCGCCGCTTTCACGTGATCTGCAGCGGTGGGCCAACCTAAAGGGCTATGGGTTCTAGTAGTACCCTCTGAAGAATTTAAGAATCACAACTTTTTTTGCGGCGCAGCTGCGCCACAGCGCCGCAGTGGCGCCGCAAAGTCGGCTCATAGCGAAAAGTGACCATTTTTGTGGTCGTCGCTCAGGTTGAACGTTACGAGCTGGAGCTGATTTCTTTTTATATTCAGAAATTACATATATTGAACTAACTAACGGTCCAGGTTGCGTTTCTCTATCACTTCCCTAGCGACCACGGTGGCTTGTCAAAATGGCGAAAATTCGAAAAATGAAAAATCGAAATTTCTCGCTATCTATTCAACTTTGAAAGCTCAAATCTTCCATACAATGGTTTTCTGGCACGGAGAATCGATTCCCGCAGTCACTTTTACCGTCAGACCCACCCATCTTGCTGGGCTGGTTCCACTATGCCGTCGGGAGGGTCAAGTCGGAAACCGCTTCCTGGAGGTCCATAGTAGGCTCTACCTGGCCTCTCAAAACTTTGTCTATAGGGGTTTTCTGGTGTGCCCAGCCCATTCCCGGTATCCGTTTTGCCGTCTGACGTGTCAATGTTGCTGGGCTGGTTCTACTTTGCCGTCGGGAGGGTCAAGTCGGAAACCGCTTCCTGGAGGTCCATAGTAGGCTCTACCTGGCCTCTCAAAACTTTGTGTATATGGGTTTTCTGGTGTGCCCAGCTCATTCCCGGTATTCGTTTTGCCGTCCGACGTACCTGTTTTGCTGGGCTGGTTCTACTTTGCCGTTTGAAGGGTCAATCGGGTGGGAGGGTCAAATATGGTCGAAAATAAAGTTTCTCAAAAGTGGTCAAATTTGGTATCAAATGAAAGCCCTAAGTGAGCTGAGCAACTTTTGCCATAGAACTGCGTACCCAAGGTGGCTGTAGAGTGCTGTGGTGGGGTGGGGTGGTGACTTAGCCATTTTGGGTGAAAAATAAAATTTTTCAAAAGTGGTAAAATTTGGTATCAAATGAAAGCCCTAAGTGAGCTGAACAACTTTTGCGGTGTCGGATTTTATGCCTTTCTCAACCGGAATTTAAAGGTGTAGGCCCAACACACATATTATCCCCTTTTGTGCGGAGCATTTTTGTTACTTGTATGTATATATATATATAGCGCGGCGGGAAAAAACCCAAACCGATATGCGGGAAAAAAACCCATCGCCAGTGTGAGTCACCCATATGAGCTAGATCGGATTTTAATAGCCTATCTTAAAGAGCGTCCAAAACTACCCTAGAGGGTTTATTATTGTAGCTCCCACTGCCTCTCAGCAAATTTTTTGGGACTTTGAAAATTTTGAAATTTTTGGTCCCAACATGGGGGTCAGGCAGGGTCAACTTTGGGGGGTCACCCTGAACTACTGGGAAGACTTAGCCCAAAACGGATTACAGTTTCACAGAGGATATGTCTCGAACTTCACGATGGTGTATTCAATTTGGCTCTAGTGCATGTGGTGCGACCTGGGGGTGACCTAGACTCGGCGGGAAAAAAACCCATGTGCGGGAAAAAAACCCAAATTTCAAAATGAAATTTTTTCTAACCATTAGCAGCAAAGGAAAAATTCATGCATTTCTTAGCTCAGTAGAGCCTCCTGATTAATTTGGTATAGATTTTACCTAGGTTCGACCTTCCATGTGAGGTCCAGGTGGCCAAAATCTGAGATGGTGCCATTTCAAGCCAAATTTTCAAATTTCGCCAAAAACCGCTAAATTTTTCACTAAAATAGGTCGGGTTTGGCTTTAAATGCAATAAAAACACGTTTTCTATGTGATAGGATGCTTAAACCGCAGAAATTAAGCAAATTTCAAAAATTTCCAAAATTTGCCTATGTTTACGTGTTAAGCATACGAAATTTTGAAAAGTCAATTTGACATGATTTTTTGCAAAAATATTGGTATTTTATGATTCAGATGTACTAAAAATGACCCGCTCTTTCGAATGGTACAGTCAAAACCGTTCTGGCGTGCTTACAGCAAAAAATTCGGCTGGTTTTTTTCCCGCCCATGGGTTTTTTTCCCGCATTGGGTTTTTTTCCCATCGGTTTGGTCGAAAATTTCTCGCCAACGGTAAGCGCTAGAGAGACGTTTTATAGCTCATTTTGAAGCTCTTCGCAAGGCCTGATGGTAGTTATCGTTAGATTTTAGATTTGTCGCTTAATAAAAAAGTTACAGCCAAAATTCGAAAATTTGGGTTTTTTTCCCGCCGCGCTATACGGTATATACATTTCACGGAAAGACCGTTGGCGAAATTTAGAAATTGGCGAAATTTCAAGAAAAAATGGCAATTTTATCCTATTTTTCTACATTTGTGGACCTCAGCTTGAGCATATTTTACAACTAAGCTCATTAACCAACTGTTCGCAAATTAAACTCTCGCAGAATTTTTCGCCAACATTTTTGCACTTTTAGGCAATTTTGGAATTTTTTCAATTTTCAAAGGCAAATTTCGCGAAACAGCTGGTTTATGAGCTTGCTCAGATTTAGTTGCAAAACATGCTCCAGCTTAAGGTCCATAAATATAGCTATTAGTGATGTGCGCCGGAGCGGGCTTCTGCTCCGGAGCTCCGGCGCTCCGGGTACCCGGAGGACCCATTTTCAAGCTTCGAAGCCTGTCTGTTGTTAATAAGTTGGGAAGTTGGGTAATGAAGCGAATTTTTGAAGACTTTTTACGATTTCTCGATGTAATTTCAAGAACAGTGCGTAAGAACTGTAATTGATTGGTGGCCGTATTATTTTTAATTTTTCTATTTTCTCAAGACTGCTGTATGATTCGTTTTCTGGAGACAACTTTCCAACCTGTCCAGATGATAAAATTAAAACTTTAAATGTGTACGTAATATGTTCTAAACTATGACCTTTAATAACTGTTTACCTAAAACATTTTTATTAATTGCGATAAATTAATCCATCAATTATTCCTTCTTCCTATAAAATCTATTCTTCTACTTAAACTTTCAATGTCTACCAATGTTTTCCTTGCTTTCATCTCACCCATCTTTTCTAATATTTTTCAGATAGAAGAATTTCTCGTTCAAATTTTTTATGATTACGTGCATACTATATTAAAAGTTAAACAGTGGATAAAGCAAATCTGGCCCACATTTGTTAAATTTGCAATAATTCATTGTGGATTTGAAAAATCTAATTTTTGACGAAATTCTCGTAACGACTTTTATTGAGTCCTAATCTATAAAACTTAAACTTAGCAAATCTTGTAACAGTAGCAAACAGTAAAGCATTAGAAGTGAAACGTAAGAGAACTCATAATCAAACAGCAATAAATTCTGTGAAAAAAATTGTCAAAGTCTGTAGTTTGAACTCATTTCAGATCAAAAGGACAGGCTAGCAAATAGAACAAATGGATATAGCAAAGGAATCAGATTCGGCCACAAAAATGTGAAGTAAATCCCCCCGAAATTGTGTTGCCCCCCAGGAATTTTTTCCTGCAATGTGTAAAGCGCCCATTTTTCAAAAAAATTTCGCGCCTTCGGCGCGAAATAGATGCCTTGTACCATTATAATACGTGTTTCGCGCTTAAAAACGAGTACCAATTACTCTATTTGGTGTACTTTGACCACTTTCTGCATCATTTGGGTGCATGAACACGCACTGCGCCTTAAAAATTATTGAAATTTCAACGAATATATAGTCTGTAAAAATTCCACGAAGGTCACGAAATAGAAAATTTCTCAGCTTCTGGAGGGCTCCGCCCCCCAGACCTTCCGACAACATTTTGCATTCCCCCCCCCTAAATTTTTTCTGGCTACGCTAGTGACCATACATATGCTGGTGGGACTCACTCACCCCCCAGACCTGGACCCCCTCCCCAGAGGGGTTCCTCACCACCAGACCCCAGAATCCTGATTGTTCCGGTTTTTGGGCACGGTTCATCCTCCAAATTTCCCTCCTGCGTGCACATGTCGTCTGCCCATGTCTGTACTGTGCAGTTTTTATTCTAGTTTCATTTGTGAGTTGCAGCTTGAAGCCATTACATACAACATTGCACGTATATACGTATATATTATAAGTAATGGCTGCTAAACATATCATTGCTGTTAGCGATTCCACACGCCCTGGCCCCACACCAGCCCAACAGTCCGCTGGTTCTGCTAGAGAGGAGGCGGCGGCTTCAGAAGATGGAGGTCCTCCAACATTTTCTCTCTTTCCTGCTGATCCTCAGAACGACTTGAAGCAGCCGTCTCAGAACATTTCAGTCATTGATGTCCCAGATTCTCTTGAATTTGTGGAGATGGAGACGCAGTTATCGGGTGGCCATCAAAACCACCATTCAGATGATGAGGGGAGTAACTGCGGTCGTCCGTGCTGTGAGCACCAGTCTGCCAGACCGCCTCCGCATAAAGCACAGTCTTCCCCCATTTTCAGTTCACGTTCTGGCCACATCGTGGTGCCGAAGTCTTCTGCTCCTGAAATGGGCCTGTCCAATTCTGCGGATACCGATGATCAACAGTCGGCCACTGCTTCTCCGCGCATTCTCGCCGGCAGCTTTCGTGCGTTCAGCTTTCCCAAACGGATCCGCACCCGATCCGATCAGAGTAGTGGCAATTCTGACGGAGAGAAGGCTGATAAGCGATCTCCGCTTCCTACTTCGCGTAAGTTTCAATTTAGTTGGAAACGTTTCCTTCTTAATCTTTCCAAATATTTTATAAACACACAGTTCAGGCGAGTCCTTTCTATAACGTATTGTTTTGTCTACGTAGATGTATTTAATAATCTTTTCTGTCCGTAAATATAAATTTGAATTTTTGTTACAATTGAATTTGGAGTCTGAACTTTTCATCCGAACTGTATTAGTCCAGAAGGTCACATTAATTATGTACATAATATGGGTATAAAGGCGTCTGCGCGGCCCCTGGAGACAGTGTTGGCCTGGTGCCAGCTAATTAGAGGTCCGGGAGGGGTAAAAAGGTTACCATCGTACTCGAGCAGTACTACAAGTACCACCATACGTACTTTTGGTTAAAATTCCGAACTTCGAAATTTTGCACTAGGCGAGAGTTACCGTGCGTTTTTTTCTCGGTTGGGCATTTTGGCCCAATATTACTATTATATGTTGGTAGGCAGGCTCCTCCCATGCAACCTTTTTGGTCATTTTGGCACACTGCCAATTTTGGCTCTGTGCCAAGGCCCCAAAGTCGGACTTTCGCTATTTTGGCACTTCGGTTGTGTTCGACTTTTTTTCACAGGCTAGCAGCTGGATCGGTTTGTTTGTTTTATTTGAATACCTGAAACTGAACTGAACTTACCTGAAAAAGAGTTTGAAAACACTTTCGATCGTGTCATTTTTACGACAAGGTCAATCAAGGAAGCAATTTCTACTTTAAAGTTTTCTTCTACAGCGGGTCCCGACCAAATTCCGGCTAGATTTCTAAAAATTTGTAATCTCCAGCTCTGTCGTCCCCTACAGGTAATCTTTCAGCAGTCCTTCGAGGAGGGGATTCTGCCAAAAGACTGGCTTACGGCTCATGTTGTTCCTATCTACAAAGGGAAAGGCTCTCGGTCTGCTCCCGAAAATTACAGACCTATATCACTGACTTGTATTTGTTCCAAAATCATGGAAAAAGTTCTAAATAAATTCTTGCTTGACTATCTTCTTAGAAACAAGCTGATAACAAAAGATCAACATGGTTTCATGGCAAATCGCTCTACTCAAACACAGCTACTCGAATGTTTGAATGCCTGGACAAAAAATCGTGATGAGAAAAAGGGGGTTAAAGTTTTATATTTAGACATAAGTAAGGCCTTTGATTCAGTTTCACATGCTAAGCTTACTGCAAAGCAAATTGCTTGCGGAATAAGGGGATATGCCTTAAAGTGGTTAAGTGCATTTTTACAAGGGAGGACCCAGTACGTTAAAGTGAACAACGTTTTGTCGGATTTCTGTGAAGTTATAAGCGGCGTCCCCCAAGGCAGCGTTCTTGGACCTACGTTATTTCTTATTTATATTAACGACCTCCCGGACTCATCTATAAGCTCAGACGTAAAAGTATTTGCAGATGATACAAAAATTTACTGTTCTGGGTCATCCCCAAATGACTTTTGTTTCCTTTCATAGTGACTGTAAAAATATTTTAGGTTGGGCGTCTCAAAATCAGCTTTCGATTGCCTTTCATAAAAGCTTGCTTTTTTGAAATTGGTGAACCGTATATTGTTAATGATTTTGATATCGATGGCTGCGCTATACCGAAAACTAACATGGTAAAAGATCTGGGAGTTCACATTAGTGCTGATCTGAAATTTTCATCTCACTGCGACAAAATTTGTGCAAAAGCATATCAAAAAATGGCCCTAATATTTAAAACTTTCTGTTGCCGCGATGTGCAGTTTTTAGTCGCCATGTTTACAATCTACGTTAGACCTATCTTAGAGTACTGTTCCTGTGTATGGTCTCCTCACCTTAAAAAAGACATTGCAAAAGTGGAAACGGTTCAGAGACGATTTACTAAAAGAATACCAGAAATTAAAGATTTTTCTTACAAGGACCGTTTGCAGCTGACTGGACTGGAATCTTTGGAATGTCGCAGGCTTAAAGCTGATCTTGTTCAAACGTACAAGATTATTCACCAGTATGATAATGTAGATTCTGCAGAATTTTTTACTTATGCAGCAGACTCCGGTACAAGAGGACACTCCTTAAAATTACAAATTTTTAAGTCTCGGCTGGATTGTAGAAATCACTTCTTTTCAAATCGGGTGGTATCTGTTTGGAATACTCTTGAACATGCTGCTGTTACAGCACCAAACATTTTTGTTTTTAAAAGACATCTCGATTCTGTTGATTTTAGTTCCTTGTTAAGGTATGACTTTGACTAGTTATATTATATTTGTTAATTCTGTTCATGAACTGTGTTTTTGCACGTAAGTTGCTTGTGTACTTGTGTTGCTGTATATATCCTGGTGCATGCAGACTCTTGTGTGTTACCAATTTGGCCGTGTAACTTAGTGTACTTTTGTGAAGCTCACTGTCATATATGTCGTATATGTCGTGTCTGTCGTATATGTATGTCGTCACATATATGCCGCATATGTACGTATCTGCTATGACTGGCCAAATAAACTGTTTTTGTTTTGTTGTTGAATATTTCGGACTATGCGCGGAATGTAACGAGGGGGATTTTTTAATTTCGCTCTGTAGCTTTCAGGAGATTTGCCCAAACTTTGCATTTTTTGGCCTGTTTGGGCGTAAAGTCCAATTTTCTCTAGAAATGGCCTAAAAGTTACTAAAAATGGCGTTTTTGGGCCTTGGGGTGGTACCCATATATATTATAGTAATTCGGTGTCGCTGAACACGATGAGCATAGTGCCGAGATCGGTGGATGTGACCACTGACCCACAGTGGATCCAGTGTGGGTCAAAAATGAAAGTCTTCAAAAATGGTCATGTTTGGTATCAAATGAAAGCCCTTTGGCGAGGCGATCAACTTTTGTCATTATGCCACCCACAAACAGTGGCCCCACCGGCCTGTGGGTGGGTGCCCCACCCACAGTGGGTCCAGTGTGGGTCAAAACTAAAAGTCTTCAAAAGTGGTCATGTTTGGTATCAAATGAAAGCCCTTGGCGGGGCGATCAACTTTTGTCCTTATGCCACCCACAAAAAGTGGCCCCACCGGCCTGTGGGTGGATCACCCACAGCGGGTCCGGTGTTGGTCAAAAATGAAATTCTTCAAAAGTGGTCGTGTTTAGTATCAAATGAAAGCCCATTTGCTCACATTTACCCTGCCTATTGCATTGTTCAAGCTCCTTATGTGCGTTAGCTCACTGCTGGAAAGGGAACCTTTAAAGTGACAGAAGGACAAGTAATAAAAATGCTCCTCCGGAGCATGAAACAGTAATATGGGTGGTAGTGAGGTTGTACAATCAAGAGAGGACTAGTCTTAAAACTGCTTAATTTGGGGGCTAGGTTCGAAAAAAGAAGAGGACTACGTTGTGGGCGAATTAATATGGGCACAGCTTCGCCGAGCAACCCATATTCGCGGGCTTTCACGCTTCGCCATGGCGATTATCATATATATTCAAAGCAATTATATAATGTCAGTTAACAGGGTATTTTTTAGGGATTTTTTTCGGGGGGGGGGGGGCTTCCAGTGGGGGGGCCCGGGCCCGGGGGGGCAGATGTTTTGCAAAAATGAGGCAAAAAATGGTAATTTTTGGCGTATTTTACATGGTGAAACGTAAAAAGTTCTCAAAAATGCCAGGATTTAAGCTTAAAATGGCTATTTTTACGAAAAAATCTCCGGCGAAGCCGGAAAATTTTTGTAAATTTGCCTATTTTTGGCAAAAATTTGGGCCTCCAAAAAATCCCGGGGGGGGAAGCAAAAATCCCGGGAGGGGGCGATTTCGGGGGGGGGGGCAGGCATTTTCGGGGGGGCCCCGCCCCCCCCCCTGTAAAAAATACCCTGGTTAATATAGAGGTCGGGGGGGAAAACCAAGGTAGTCACTTTTTGGACTCTGCAGAACTACCCAGTGGAGCAATCCGGCTATAAATTATTTTCTTATCAAGCCCTGTCTAGACTGTCATTTTGGTATATAAATCGCCTCTCTAGGTCCTGTCGTTAATTAGTAATTAACGGTTAATTAGCCGGGGTAAAAAACCAATGGCGGGAAAAAACCAACCGATGGGAAAAAAACCAACTCCAGTATTCGGTCAGGGTAACTCATATTAGCGATTTTATGCATGCAACTGGTTAAATCGGCGTCACTGACTTCATATCTGCACTTATTTTTGCGATATTCCGTATAATAAGTGAGAAAATCAAACATCAATATTTGCAGCATCAACTGGCTAGGTTTCATCAAATTTGCCAATCTGCCAAATTTGTAAATCTTTCGAAATTCGATGAAATAAATTAAAATAAACGTTGTTTCAGTGTTTTTTCGCGTATTTCTTTGTCCCAGAGTACTTTTTGGCCGCTTTAGCTGAGCCAAACAGCCGATCCGCCGAAATGAGGTTTTTACCGGCTACTGCTAGCACAAAATTGCCAAGTCCAACGTGAAAGAACGCATTAAACTTGCTATGTGGATGACTTTTGAGCAACTAAGAACCATTTTTGGGAGTTTGGCAGCAAAAGCAAAAATTACCCCTTGGTTTTTTCCCATGTTGTAAAAATTCTGCTGGCAGCTTGCCAAGCGTCGCAGGAAGGCGAGACCGACATTTTTGGAAAGAGCACATGTTCTCATAGAAACTAGTAAAAGTTATTATCTAACTGCTATGGAAAATTTTTTACAGGCCTTCAAAAATAGGCAAATTTTGAATTTTTGGGGGGGTCAAAAATGTCAAAATTTTCAAAATGTCACAAAATGCTCAAAAGTGGTCCGATTTAGCTCAAATTTGGTGTGGTAGGTGGGATGGGCCCTACCAACTTGCATGCAAAATTTGAGCCCGCTAGCTCATCCCCATCGCCCAAACGGGGGGTTGGTTTTTTCCCCACCACTTGCGGGTTGGTTTTTTCCCCCCGACCTCTATAATAACAATTCCAGCAGTTAAACAATCGCTGCAAGTTGCTTGCATAGAAAGTTAGATTATCTAGGTATATATACGTAAACTATATAGTAATTTGGTTGTTTCGGCAAGCAACTAGAAAGAACCAAGGTTATGATTGTAACGCTAACGGTTCAATAGAAATAGAAGATCGTCGGAGAGAATTCTGAAATCATTGTTGAAATATATATAGACTTCTTATAAATAGTTAAAATGCACGCACAGTATCATGAGGGTGCGCGGAGCGCCCCTCATAATATGAGCTATAAAGGCACTTTGCGGATTTGGGAAACTGTTAATTAGCCAAAACTAATTAACGGTAAGGAGTTGAGAGCTAAAGTTTACATTTTTGAAATCTCCAGGCCAAGAGCTTTCGAATGATACCAAACTTGCCCGGAAAAATGTACTTTGAAAAAATCGACTTTTGATACAAGTTTAAAAGTGGGATTTTTTTCTCTGTATCGACCACTTTTTGCCATTTATAAGGCGATTTTTGCGCACACCGATTTTTCAAACGGCCCATAGGAAAAATTTTTCTATACTAATTTTTGATTACCTACATATTGGTGTTTTCAAGTTTATGTTTGATTTCCGAATTTTGCTCTGGGTCTATTTTTACAGAGGGTCAATGGGTGATGTCTATCCACTCAGCAACTACTTTGACCAACTGTGCTCAACATTAAGCATTTTTGACCACATAGAAAAACCAAGACTAGAGAAAGACATGGATACCCGCTTTATATCCAACTCCCCGTGACAAATATCTTTTGCATTCCAAATTTTAGCAGCATTAGTTTCAGCCATTTTCTATAGCATGAACGAGGACTACTTGCGTCCTGTTTGAGCTTGTTGGAGCAGATAAACCAACCGAAACAGAGGCGGCAATAGGCTCATCGTTTTCATATATCATGAGGGTGCGCGGAGCGCCCCTCATAATATGAGCTATAAAGGCACTTTGCGGATTTGGGAAACTGTTAATTAGCCAAAACTAATTAACGGTAAGGAGTTGAGAGCTAAAGTTTACATTTTTGAAATCTCCAGGCCAAGAGCTTTCGAATGATACCAAACTTGTCCGGAAAAATGAACTTTGAAAAAATCGACTTTTTGATACAAGTTTAAAAGTGGGGGTTTTTTTTCTCTGTATCGACCACTTTTATAGGGCGATTTTTGCGGACACCGATTTTTCAAACGGCCCATAGGAAAAATTTTTCTATACTAATTTTTGATTATCTAGGTTATGGTCCAGATCAAGTTTATGTTTGATTTCCGAATTTCGCTCTGGGTCGATTTTTACAGATGGTCAAAAATGGAAAAATCGACGTTTGGACTTTTTTCGAGGTCCCAACACAGAAAATTGTCAAAAAGTCGTCTAAAATAGCGTTTTTTGGCCATTTGGTGGTGCGCATATATAGTAAATCGGGGTCGCTGAAAACGATGAGCATACTGCCGAAACCGATGGATGTGACCCTCAGGCCCCATGGCGCCCGTGGTTCCTCGCCCAGGGTCAAAGTTGGGAAAAGTCCGTAAAAACGGCTATTTTCGGCCATTTGGTGGTGCCCATATATAGTAAGTCGGGGTCGCTGAACACGATGAGCATACTGCCGAAACCGCCCGAAGTGACCACTGGTCAGCATGGCCCCGTGGCACCTCGCCCAGGGTCAAAGTTATGGTCAAAGTTTGGAAAAGTCACTAAAACAGCGTTTTTCGGGGTTTTGGTTGGGGGCATATATAGTAAATCGACTACGCTCATTTCAATGAGCATATTTTTAGAATCGACGGAAGTGACCACTGGTCACTATGGCCTTGGTGGCCTATTGACCAGTGGTCACCCCCTAAAACAGCGTTTTTCGGGATTTTGGTTGGGGGCATAAATAGTAAATCATCTACGCTCGTTTCAATGAGCATATTTTCAGAACCGACGGAAGTGACCACTGGTCACTATGGCCTTGGTGGCCTATTGACCAGTGGTCACCCCCTAAAACAGCGTTTTTCGGGATTTTGGTTGGGGGCATCGTCTACGCTAGTTTCAATGAGCATATTGTCAGACCCGACGGAAGTGACCACTGGTCACTATGGTCTAGGTGTCCTATTGACCGGTGGTCACTCCCTAAAACAGCGTTTTTCGGGATTTTGGTTGGGGGCATCGTCTACGCTAGTTTCAATGAGCATATTGTCAGACCCGACGGAAGTGACCACTGGTCACTATGGTCTAGGTGTCCTATTGACCGGTGGTCAAACCCCATAAAACAGCGTTTTTCGGGGTTTCGGTTGGGGGCAATCGACTACGCTCGTTTCAATGAGCATACTTTCAGAACCGACTGAAGTGACCACTGGTCACTATGGCCTAGGTGGCCTATTGACCAGTGGTCAAACCCCCTAAAACAGCGTTTTTCGGGATTTTGGTTGGGAGCATATATAGTAAATCATCTACGCTCGTTTCAATGAGCATATTTTCAGAACCGACGGAAGTGACCACTGGTCACTATGGCCTTGGTGGCCTATTGACCAGTGGTCACCCCCTAAAACAGCGTTTTTCGGGATTTTGGTTGGGGGCATCGTCTACGCTAGTTTCAATGAGCATATTGTCAGACCCGACGGAAGTGACCACTGGTCACTATGGTCTAGGTGTCCTATTGACCGGTGGTCAAACCCCATAAAACAGCGTTTTTCGGGGTTTCGGTTGGGGGCAATCGACTACGCTCGTTTCAATGAGCATACTTTCAGAACCGACGGAAGTGACCACTGGTCACTATGGCCTAGGTAGCCTATTGACCAGTGGTCAAACCCCCGAAGACAGTGGTCATTGTTTGGAATAGAGAATCTTCTGGGAGTAATAAAGTGCAGACTACTTGTGCCTAAGAGCAGCGCTCCCAAAAATTGGAAGAAGGACAAGTAGGAAAAAATGCTCCTTGCAGTCGCATGTAAAATGCAATATGAGCTATGATGGTCAACATTTAAATATGTCAAGGACAAGATTTAAAACGTCTAATATGAGCCAGCATCTAAATCGGTAAAGGACAAGCTGTAACTGGCTAATATGAGCCGCCACGTTTCTCTTGGGCTCATATTGACGCGAGGATACTAAGTTGAGTTAGCTATTTTTCACTTTTCAAATTCGCATGTACACGTAATTGTCATGCCATACGTGTGGTCTTGACACAATAAGTAAAGTCAATCCGTGGGTAAGCACACATCAAATTTTTACACATCAGCTGTGTATTTTATTGTATAAGTGCTTTGTACAGTAAGCCGATACTGAAGACTTGAAGAATACCGGTTTACAGGAGCTTTATGCATTTGTTTCTAGTTTGCAGTGTGTGTCTATGATTTAGAAAACTGGTATATACCAAATGTATATGCCACTTAATTCAACTTTAAAGGGGAGAACTTTAGCTGCTAAAAGTGTTCACATATATACCTTCAATACGGTGTTTGAGCCAGTGAAATTAGATTCAGACAGGACACCTATAACCAAACATTATATGAAGCTAATGACATTACGCAAGACGGTGAGGATTTGTGCAGCCTTGGGATTGGGAATAAAAGTAAAGAGTCTGTAGGCAAGATGGTAAGAGGTCGTCGTGATGTCAAGCCGTTGAAACCACGGCAGCGAGCGTCAATATGAGCCCAAGAGAAACGTGGCGGCTCATATTAGCCAGTTACAGCTTGTCCTTTACCGATTTAGATGCTGGCTCATATTAGACGTTTTAAATCTTGTCCTTGACATATTTAAATGTTGACCATCATAGCTCATATTGCATTTTACATGCGACTGCAAGGAGCATTTTTTCCTACTTGTATAAA
Organism: Trissonchulus latispiculum; assembly: GCA_030248195.1. Taxonomy (NCBI): domain Eukaryota; kingdom Metazoa; phylum Nematoda; class Enoplea; order Enoplida; family Ironidae; genus Trissonchulus; species Trissonchulus latispiculum. Next base: position 10,285 of record JASAND010010756.1, on the reverse strand, counting down.
TATTAAGAGTATGTACGTATGCTTCCACTAAAACTCGTTTATCACAGTTGTATACTATTTACGCACCGTAACTAAAGCTAATATGTACGTATATAACCTTTTCAGTCCGCGAATATGGGTTGCTCGGCGAAGCTGTGCCCATATTAATTCAACCACAACCTAGTCCTCTTCTTTTTTCGAACCTAGCCCTCATATTAAGCAGTTTAAGACTAGTCTTCTCTTGATTTTACAACCTCACTACCACTCATATTACTTTTTCATGCTCCGGAGGAGCATTTTTATTACTTGTCCTTCTGTCACTTTAAAGGTTCCCTTTCCAGCAGTGAGCTAACGCACATAAGGAGCTTGAACAATGCAATAGGCAGGGTAAGTGTGAGCAAATGGGCTTTCATTTGATACTAAACACGACCACTTTTGAAGAATTTCATTTTTGACCCACACCGGACCCGCTGTGGGTGATCCACCCACAGGCCGGTGGGGCCACTTTTCGCCCACAACCTAGTCCTCTTCTTTTTTCGAACCTAGCCCCCATATTAAGCATTTTTAAGACTAGTCCTCTCTTGATTTTACAACCTCACCACCACCCGCCATATTACTTTTATTTTATTACTATTTATTATTTTTATTACTTGTTTAATATAAGGCTTAGGCTTAGGCTTATATGTTGATTGGCTAATCGGTCTTGTGCGTTGATGAGAAATTTGTTTTTGGGAGGTATATTTACCAAGGGCGTATCCAGGATTTTGAAAAGGGTGGCCAAATTTGCATAAAGATTTTTGTCCCGAAAAGGGGGGTCCGTAATCCCTCCACCCCCTCGGATACGCCCCTGGTATACTGGGTTTACTTTAGGCGAAAAAAAGTGGGGGGGAGAGTGGGGGGGGAGCCCCCCCCCACTAGGGGGGGGGAGGTCGAAAAGTGGGGGGGGGAAATAAAATGGGCTAAAAATGCCAAAAATACCGTATAAAAAGCCTGTTTTCTACATATGCTGCTATAACTAAGCTTAAAAGTGCTCAAAAATTGAGTTTTAGCACCAAAAATGAGGATTTTTGACCAAAAATTTCCGGCGAAGCCGGAAAAATTTTGAAAATTTTGACCAAAAATCCTAAAAATTTGACATTTTCTGGGCACCCTATAGTGAGTGGGGGGGGGGGAGCCCAAAAAAGTGGGGGGGGGGACCGAGGGGGGGGGGGAGGTGCTCGAGTGGGTGGGAACCCAAAAAGTGGGGGGGGGCGCCCCCCCCCAGTAAAATAAACCCAGGTATATACTTACGTATATACACGTACGTACGTACGTATATCCTATCCCTAATCTTTGCTTTTTGTGATTCATTCGTTTTTCTTGTTTAGAGCGTCGACAGGTTCGCAAATACTATCAGCAGCAGGAATCACTCCTGGAAGGCTACAAGGAGGATCAGCAGTATGTTGAGAAGTTCGAACGACAGCAGCAACTGCGTCAGGCTCGTCCCAGCACCGACTCGGTACAGTCGACTACAATCGCTGTTGGAGAGTTGGATACTGACAGGGGCGAGCTACCGCCTGCTGAACCTAGAGTTTCCGTTGATCATGAGGTTGCAGCTGTAGACAGGAAGTTACAGACAGCAGTACCCGCTCCAACCGAGGCCCTAATGACAGGCCTTGGCGGGGGATCAGAGGAGAAACCGCCTCCGCCCTGGGAATTGGCGGATCCGCATGACTACGATCCGGACTCAGAGGCGGATACGGATGTGAAGGAACGCGCCTCCCGGCGTCGGGACCTCTGCCTAGCCCGGCTGAGCTTTGGCGTCAACATCTGTCTGCTGTGTGCTAAGGTGATTGCGTCGGTGATTTCTGGCTCCCTGGCCGTCATATCCAGTACAGTGGACAGTGCAGTGGACATTACGTCCGGTATTGTCATCTGGGTGACCAATCGAGCCATACAGAAGAAGGATCCGTATCGCTACCCGCGCGGCCGTACTCGCCTGGAACCTCTGTCCATCATTATCGTCTCTATTATCATGGGTGTGGCCAGTATACAGATGATTTTGAAATCGCTAGAAGCAATTATAAGGCGTAAGTGTTTTATTTTTGTGCTTCCGAGGAATGTCATTCTCCCAAAATATCTGAAGCCTCGGAAGCTTCAAGGTGTATATACAATACGTATATTTATAATTTTGCGGAGTAAATTTTTAAGCTACCAAATAATGTAGTGTGGATTTTTCTGTTATCTCTAGGGTCTATTAGCGTGATGACTGAGTTATCATCACAGTGGGCTTATTCTAGGGAGTTTTTTTCAAGGGGGGGGGGCGACTATACGAGGGGCGAACAATTTAGGGGGGCGTCAATTTTTCTAGAAATATTAGGGGGAGCGCGTTAGCGCTCCCCCTAGAATAGGGAAAATTTGACGCAATGTGTATAATCTGGACATTGTTTGGCCTGTGGCCAGCGGAGGAGTGGACCGATCGGGCTCAAACTTGGCATGTGAAGAGCCTGTGGGCAGGGGTACATGCTGTGAAAATTTCAGCCAGATCGGCCGGGTAGATCTTGAGATATGAAAATTGGCCCCCCGCGCAGGTCGCGTTTCTCTCCATTTTTCCCCCCAGGGGTGCAGGTCGGAAGACCCTTCAGAGCCGTACTATTTTAGGTTTTTTTTGTACAAAAAGTTCCGCAATTCCGGGGAAATTACTTTCCGCGGTTCCCGGACCCCCCCAGATGGCCCCACCCCCCCGGTGGGGACCCCCCAGGTGACCCCCGAAAAAAGTCCGAAAATAATTGCACTTCGAAATAGAACGGAGCGAGCGAAGCCGGGCTCTCATATGGCTCATGTGGCATGGCCCAAGGGTGAAGGGCTCCGGGAAGTGAGATGGTGCTGCTCGGTCGTTTGTGGCGCCCTGGCCAGGGGTCAAAAGTTAGTGTGTAAAAGGGGGGGTCTGGGCCTACGGAGTAGGCAGCCCTATACATAAGAGCTGTTGGGCTGAGGTTTCGTATTCGAATAGGAACCCCTATATGGTGAATCTAAATGGCCCATTAGTTTCGCTCTGGGACCTATCCATGTGGCTGGGGGGCACCCTGATGGTGGTGGGCCCTACCGTGTCGCAACTCCAACTTTAACCTCTTCTACAGAAATATCTACAGTGAGCAGGTCTCTCTTATTTGGGGTTTGGGGTGGGGTGCGGGAGCACTACAGCATAGGTTATAGTAGGTTTCGCCCGGACCCCTGTGGCGCCCTGGCCAGGGGTCCGGACCGGGGACCGGGTCCAAAATGGCCAAAAATCGATTTTTCCAAAAGTGACCAAGTTTGGTATCAAATGAAAGCCCTTGGTGAGGCGAACATTTTTTGTCATTGGAGGACCCCTCCAAAGTGGACCCAGCGGCCTGTGGCGCCCTGACCAGGGTCCGGACCGGTCCAAAATGGCCAAAAATCGATTTTTCCAAAAGTGGCCAAGTCTGGTATCAAATGAATGCTCTTGGTGAGGCGAACATTTTTTGTCATTGGAGGACCCCTCCAAAGTGGATCCAGCGGCCTGTGGCGCCCTGACCAGGCTCTGGACCCGTCCAAAATGCCCAAAAATAGAATTTTCCAAAAGTGGCTAAGTTTGGTATCAAATGAAAGCCCTTGGTGAGGCGAACATTTTTTGTCATTGGAGGACCCCTCCAAAGTGGATCCAGCGGCCTGTGGCGCCCTGACCAGGGTCCGGACCGGTCCAAAATGGCCAAAAATCGATTTTTCCAAAAGTGGCTTAGTTTGGTATTAAATGAAAGCCCTTGGTGAGGCGAACATTTCTTGTCATTAGAGGACCCCTCCAAAGTGAACCCAGCGGCCTGTGGCGCCCTGACCGGGGTCCGGACTGGTCAAAAATCGGTTTTTTAAATAAATTTCCAAGTTTGCTATCAAATGAAAGCCCTTGGTGAGGCGAATATTTTTTGTCATTGGAGGACCCCTCCAAAGTGGATCCAGCGGCCTGTGGCGCCGTGACCAGGCTCCGGATCCGTCCAAAATGCCCAAAAATCAAATTTTCCAAAAGTGGCCAAGTTTGGTATCAAATGAAAGCCCTTAGTGAGGCGAACATTTTTTGTCATTGGAGGACCCCTCCAAATTGGTCTCTAGCGACCTGTGGCGCCCTGGCAAGGGGTCCTAATTGGTCAAAAATAAAAATTTCCAAAAGTTGTCAAATTTGGTTTTAAATGAAAGCCCAAAATGAGCAGAGCAACTTTTGTCATGTGTATATATATATATATATATATATATATAACTGCATACCCAAGGTTACGGTGCTGGTTGGCTTTTAAAATAGCCTTCCTGCCTAAGATAACGCACCGTGTAAAAAGTTCTGAAAAGGCCATGAACAGTGGCCTTCCAGCCTAAGATAACATTCCGTGTATAATGTTCTGTAGAGGCCATGAACAGTGGCCTTCCAGCCTAAGATGACGCACCGTGTAAAAAGTTCTGAAAAGGCCATGAACAGTGGCCTTCCAGCCTAAGATAACGCTCCGTGTATAATGTTCGGTAGAGGCCATGAACAGTGGCCTTCCAGCCTAAGATGACGCACCGTGTAAAAAGTTCTGAAAAGGCCATGAACAGTGACCTTCCAGCCCCAGATAACGCTCCGTGTATAATGTTCTGTAGAGGCCATGAACACTGGCCTTCCAGCCTAAGATGACGCACCGTGTAAAAAGTTCTGAAAAGGCCATGAACAGTGGCCTTCCAGCCTAAGATAACGCTCCTTGTGTAATGTTCGGTAGAGGCCATGAACAGTGGCCTTCCAGCCTAAGATGACGCACCGTGTATTAAGTTCTGAAAAGGCTATTAACAGACATTTTTCCGTTTCAGCAAATACATTCAGTTGAACTAGAACGTTTTCATCCAGCCTGTTTGCGGTAGCTAGCTTTGCTTACATTGTGTATATATGCAACTTCTCTGACCTGATTTTCTCTACAGCGGAAAAATAAGCGAAACTAGGGGGGGAAATGCCCTCGACGGGCAACCAACTTGGTAGAATAGGGAAAGACTTGAATGTTAAATACACGGTGCATGGTTACAACTGAGATTCTGCTGAAGCGGAAAAATGCCGTTTCTCAGCGACTAAAATGACAGAAACCAGCTTTGTGCGCCGAATAGGGAATCTACTCGGCGACTAAAATGAAAGAAACCAGCTTTGTGCGCCGAATAGGGAATCTACTCGGCGACTAAAATGAAAGAAACCAGCTTTGTCGCCGAATAGGGAATTCCCTCCTTCCGCCCTATTCGCGCGAACTTTGAAGCCTGTTATGTGTTGCTTTGCTGAATAATGAGAGAGCTTCAGAATGGCAGAATTATATACTTCAGAATGCAAAACAACAGTTTTATCAAGCACTTACGTAAGTCAAGGTTTTCACAGACATAAACAGCTGTCTCGATGTGCTATCAGAAACATTGAGAGCATATATATATACATATATATGTATATGTATATATATATATATATATATACGTATATAGGTGTGCTCTGTGCTGATCTTGCCGGGAATTGATACAATCAAACATTATATAAAATGAAATGCGATTGATTGCATATGTTTTAGCACAAGGACTGTCGACCACAAATTGTTTAAACTGCATATACTTATTGTTGCTTTCTGTTGGTCCTGCTAGCGGTTGTATGCATAAAATATTTACGCTTCAGGTAGCTCAAAAAGAAATTAATCTAGCGCCACCCCTAGCCTCCACGCAACCGGTACGGAAAATGTCATATTATTGAGCGCAATGCTTACATTTGCAGTTCCTAACAGAATAATTACCTATATATTTCCTCCCGAAAGACGATAAGTTCGCGCGAATAGGGCGGAAGGAGGGAATTCCCTATTCGGCGACAAAGCTGGTTTCTTTCATTTTAGTCGCCGAGTAGATTCCCTATTCGGCGCACAAAGCTGGTTTCTGTCATTTTAGTCGCTGAGAAACGGCATTTTTCCGCTTCAGCAGAATCTCAGTTGTAACCATGCACCGTGTATTTAACATTCAAGTCTTTCCCTATTCTACCAAGTTGGTTGCCCGTCGAGGGCATTTTCCCCCCTAGTATATGCTAAAAAGTCTCTCCCAAAAAGTTAGTTTTTAGTGCAAAAAAGCAGATTTAGTGTAAAAAAGGCAAAAGTTTAGTAAAAATCTCCAACGAGGCCGGAAAAGTTTGGAAATTAGGCCTTCTGGGCGAATTTTTTAGGGCAAAATTTGGTACCAAAAGGGGCACCCTCTTGTTTTGGGGGACATTTTCGGGTTGAACCTCGTTTACTGGGGGCCCCCACCGTCCCACTGGAATAACCCCAGTCACACACTCCGCCTCCTCTCTGTCTCTGGTGTCTTGGTAGAAACCTCTCCTAATATTTTACATCTTCTGACTCTGAGTCATCCATCATAAAAGTCAGTGAGGATCTATTTATGACAGGGGGTTGTTAGCTGAGCAGTCAGTAGCTCAGTCAGCTGTATAGGATTCAGCTTCAACAAATCAAAAATTTACAGGAAGTTAAGTATAGCTTGAAAATATTCCATTCGATTCAACTTCTGCAGTTCAACCAGTTTCGTATCATTTTAAGCCTCATCAATTATACAATTACATTGTATAATGTTCTTTAAAACGTTCTCACGGTTAACCTAATTTTATTTGACACAGTTTTTGTTCTTGTCTGCTTTAGACGATCTGGAGCCAGACGTTGAGTGGCCGACCATTGGCATTATGCTGGCCACGATTGCGTCCAAATTTCTGCTTATGATCTTCTGCTACCGGTATCGCTCCCTCAACACCGCTGTTCTGGCTCAGGACCATCGCAATGACTGTATCAGCAATTCGGTGGCCATCGCTTGCGGCTATCTGGGCTCGAAATACTGGGCCTATGCCGACCCACTTGGTGCTATCCTAGTCTCCGTCTACATTGCTGTAACCTGGCTTTTGACCGGCTGGGCCCAGGTAAAGGTGCTGTCTGGGAAAACGGCCAAACCGCAGGAGATCAATAGGATCATAAAGATTGCCCTTGATCATGATCCGGAGGTGATCAAGGCCATTGATACGGTCCATGCCTATCATTATGGTACGAAATTTCTGGTGGAAGTTGACGTGCTGATGGACGGTGATATGTCACTGCGCGACGCCCATGACGCTGCGGAGCCGCTGCAGCGAAAACTGGAGCGACTGCCCTTTGTGGAACGAGCTTTTGTTCATATTGATCATGAAGTGGATCACCCGCCCTACTGGGAGCACAAACCGGTTTAGCTTAGTTTCCTTTAGTTTAGGTTGTCGAACCGTCTCTTTCCTCCCCCCTGATTGTCTTGTTTGTTTGTTTGTTTGTTTGTTTGTTTGTTTGTTTGTTTGTGTGCTTGTTTGCATACTTCTTAGATAGGTGTGACTATTGTGGATTTAGTGAATAGATATTAAAATTATTTCATGTTATTAAAAACCTTTATTTTCGGGTTTAACTACGTTGACTACGCATATGTCAATCTGGTATCGAAAAGTGGGGGTTTCCCAAGAGTTGGGAGGGCCGGACCCCACTAAAAATGCCGGGTCAATGCCCGTAATTCTTCTAGCTGATCAAACATATTTCGTTTTGGTTAGATAAATGCATCCTTGTTTTTTTGTTCCTTGTTGTTACCACAGTGAACCAGAAAAAGAGTAGGTATTGTCATGTATGGTCAAAGTGTTGTTTTTTGTTGTTAAGTTGTTTGAATCGTCCGTCCCAATTGAGTATTGAGATTTCGTTTATACGTAGTTTTTGTATTCTTATTTCTAGTTTAGCTTGTTTTCCACCTAGCGGTAATCTTCTTGATGTGTTTGTCGTTGTCTTTTTTTAGTAGTTACGTAACTAGTTGTATTCCCCATACCATTTGCGTTTTCTAGGTATGTTTCGTGCGTCTGATACATGGCTCTTGTATTTTGTTTTTACCTATTGTATGTGCAATATACGTAAACTTCCTTAGGCCCTATGCAAATGTGAAATAAAATTATCTAAGGCAACCAATCGTGACTTTAGTGACAATTTTGAGTCAAATTCTTTTATCAGTTTTATCTGTAGTGTCACCGAGCTGGACTGTGGTGCTTTACAGAGAGCTCCAGTTGTCTCTTTCGTAGCTCCCGTTTACTAGCATTCCTACTACCCACAGTTCCGGAGCTGAGTTTTAGTCTGTTGGATACCTCTTGGCATTGTGAGACTGTGCAAGATAACTTAGCCGCGCCTACATGCGCCTGTGTCACCCCCAGTTATCCCTAACCAATGCATTTTTGGAAATAGTACAACCATTTTGTTGTTATATATACCGGTTTAGTTTGCAATTGTGTTGGCTAGTGCATGTCATGTTGGGAAAATGATATTATATGCACTAAATATTATTTTACTGATTACGTAATCTGCTGTCACGGGCTTGATCTGTGAAAAAAACAGGATCTGCTGTAACTGACACTATCTTTGTGTCGAAACTGTTGATTCTCAAATACTACAAACTAGTCTTTTGTGATGAATGATTTTTTGACAAACGGTTTTCTTCACCATTTTGTTTGCACAAGTGGTTTTTTAGAGAAAGACTTATTTAAAGATTAATGCCTTCTCAATACAGAGAAAAGTAAAAACAGTATTTTAAATTTAAAGTGTGAAATCGCTAAAACTATGCGTGACACGTCGGAAATTTGGGTGGAATCAGGGTTGATTATATTGGGGTCTGCTGATAATATGAATGCAATTCATGCAACGTTCACTTTGTGCTTGTTCTTTGTTGTTAATGTTTTTACATGTAGCTAATGACATAATTTTTGTAACCGGTGATTTGCTTTTGGTGAGTTTTACCTCAGTTTATTTCCTTTCTTTCTGAATTTCCCATTTATTGATGCAGTTGCGTATATACACAAGAAATAAAAATGCTCCTCTGGAGCATGAAAAAAGTAATATGGGTTATGGTGAGGTTGTAAAATCAAGAGAGGACTAGCCTTTAAAATGCTTAATATGGGGCTAGGTTCAAAAATAGAAGAGGACTAGGTTGTGAGCGAATTAATATGGGCACAGCTTCGCCGAACAACCCATATTCGCGGGATTTCACGTTTCGTCTTAGCTTAGAGCTATCAATGTCAGTCAATAAAAAATTTACAGGTTGAATACTCATTGAATATAGCTGTTTGCATGCACTGTTAGACTAGCTAGGAATATATATTAAATTATCATCATTTTGTTGTGTTGAACAACGGCCGGCTCTACTACTAGGAGAGATCTAAGGCTATGATGCTAAAGCTATTGGTCCAAGTCAGGAGGAAATAGAAGATCGTCGGAGAGTCCTAAATTATTCTGGAATATAAATTTTCCGTATAAATGGATACGTAAATTGCGCAGGTTAGTATAAAGCATTTATCGAAGAAAACGTTTGCTAAAATAAAAGTTCGAATAAAGCTCGAACACATACCGTAGCTGTAGATTATTTATGAACTATAAGCTAAATGTATCGTGGATATGCATAATAATTTACTTTTACAGACCGCGAATATGGGTTGTTCGGCGAAGCTGTGCCCATATTAATTCGCTCACAACCTAGTCCTCTTCTATTTTTGAACCTAGCCCCATATTAAGCATTTTAAAGGCTAGTCCTCTCTTGATTTTACAACCTCACCATAACCCATATTACTTTTTTCATGCTCCAGAGGAGCATTTTTATTTCTTGTCCTTCTGTCATTTTAAAGGATCCCTTTCCAGCAATGCGGTAATGGATACAAGGAGCTTGAACAGTGCCGTAGGTAGAGCAGAAAACTGATTATATAAATATATATAGTACCACTGAATTCTCACCTCCGCCCCAAGCTTCGGCCGCTGCAACCTGTGTTTGTGGGTAGTATAAGGATAAAACTTTTTCGCCTCCCCAGAGAGTTCGACAGTATGCCCATCGTGTTCAGCGACACGGATTTCCTATATGGATACCGTAATAGGGCCGAAAAACGTTGTTTTAGGCGGTTTGACCAGTGATCAGTAGACACCATAGACCATAGTGACCACTGGTCACTTCCCTCGACTTCGGCAATATGCCCATTGCAACGAACGTAGTCGATTTGCTATATATGCCCCCGACCAAAACGCCGAAAAACGCAGTTTTAGGCCGTCTGACCAGTGGTCAATAGGCCCCACAGGCTGTAGTGACCAGTGGTCACTTCCGTGGTTTCGGCAATATGCCCATTGAAACGAGCGTAGTCGATTTGCTATATTGCCCCCGACCAAAACGAAGAAAAACGCAGTTTTAGGCCGTTTGACCAGTGGTCAATAGGCCCCACGGCTGTAGTGACCAGTGGTCACTTCCGTCGGTTCCGGCGATATGT